>CAUYQG010234493.1:0-12277 GCA_963574415.1 Tarsius wallacei | reverse complement strand
ACGCCCGGCTAATTTTGTTGATTTATTGTAGAGATGAGGTTTCGCCTGCCCAGGCGGGTCTCGAACCCGCGGGCTCAGGCAATCCACTCACCTCAGCCTCCCAAGGCGCGGGATTACAGGCTGAGCCACCGAGCCCGGCTTCTCTCTACAGTTTTTTAATCAGTCTGGGATATGACGAGGATAAGAATGTCTTAAAGTTACTCAGATGCTATTTATACACACCAGGGTGGACAATCACTGGATTAGGTGTTTGCATCATCGCGTTAGCCTCTCCTCACAACCCTAGACAACATTAATGAGCATTCTCATTTTATGGGCTAAGAAGAAACACCTTTAATTTAACTTTTATTTAATTTTGAGCGCATAGGGAACTTTTTCTCTCTATTATTATTTGATTTTTCTTTCTGGGAAAAATATAGATATTTCAAAATTAAGAGAATTATGCCTATAGGTCTAGAGACAACTATCTCTTTTCTCCATGTCGGAGATGGACTAGAGCACAGTGAAACATTTCTTGGATGTAGTAGCAATGTTTCTCAGAGTGTGATCTGAGTACAACCTGCTTTAACCATTGCTTAATAATAAATCATGAACAAATAAATAAATAAATCACATTCCTGAGCATTTCTCCAGGATTACTGAATCAGGGATTTTGAATCTGGGGCCCAGAAATATGTGTTCTTAGGAAGCACCCCAGATGATTCTTGTGTACACTAAAGTTTAAAATATTTTCGGTTAGGAATTCTATCTTGGCAGTTTCTTTTGCCCAGCTCTGGCACGTCACCCTTTTTTTTCCTCCCTTCTCTCTCTAATAAACTTTGTTTTTTGTTTTTTTGCTTTTTTTTTTTTTTTAAAGAGAACTCTATCTTATCTAGTCACTTAAATTTTCTTCTTCCAAACTGATTTTTCTTTTCTATTTTTTTTTGGCTTCAGTGAATTTATTTTGGAGATTTCAACATGTTTGCCCATCTCATGAAGAGTGATTTACATGAACAACCTGCCCATACCACACTGAGAGTTCAGCAATTTTAACAAAAAAAGTCTCCCATGCTCCACCGTTTCTACTCAATCAACCATGCACAAGCAACTTTTTTTTTGTTTGTTTCCCCAAATGAAAACAGTTCTCAAAGGAAAATGTTCTGCCTATGTGAAAGAGGTGGAACAAAAAAGGCAGAAGCACCAAAAGGCATCAAACTTGACAAGTTAAAAAGCTGTTTTGAGGCAAGGAAAAAGCATCTTGATTGATATATTGCATTTAAAAAAAAGTATCTGAAGGTGACTGAAGTTTAAAGATGTAAGAATAAATACACAGTTTTTTATAAATTAATTCCAGATTTTTTTTTTTTTTTGGTCTTTCTTCATACATCCAAACTTAGAAGATTCTACATGGAAACATAAGGACTATTTAGTGCTACATGAACTCCACAGAAAATTATGTTCAAAATTCTTCAATCACTATTAACTCTAAGACTTTAAATCTAAAATATATTTTCTCTTAAAAAACTTTAAAATTCTGCTGTTTTATATAGCACTTATAATATACAGCCAATTACTATTAATGATTAAACTATTCTAATTTTGCATTTACTACTTTGTGTTAGGATATAATAACATTTCCTTCAACAAACAAAGACAAACAATGCTAACTGCCTGACTTATATCTTGTTATACGTATAAGAGTAAAGCAGGTATCTGAATTTAAGAAAAAAAATGAATGCTTGATAAAATTGTAAAATTATTTAAGTATTATAAATTGGGTTTCTTTGAGAAAATTCAGTGCCAAACATTTTAAGAAAACAGTCAGGGTCTTGCTAATCTAATCTCTATTAATGTGGAATTTATGAAAGCAATTTATATTTGCCTAGTGATTGGTGTTCAAACTTTTGACATTTTTGTGTGGTAAGCTTATTCCTAAAAATTTCTGTGTGTTGATAATGTTTACATATGGAGTCTTTTTTTAATTTTTTTCTAGTGATTTATAAACTACACAAACCCCAGAAAGTGACAAAAAAGAAATCTTTAAATGTGGAACATCATCAGAAATAGTACAGCGCAAAGTCAGAGGGGAAAATGACATGTAAGAATAAACTCCAAACTAGATCCTTTTCAATTTTTTCTACATTAGTACTCTATCCTTTATTTCTTCCTCTTCTTTCCTACCCCCTTAAATCAATCTCCAAATTCCCTTGACTCTAGTATCTAAATAGCTTTTTCCTGTGCATTCTGGTCGGTCACCATTGTCTCTCACTTGTATTATGGTTTTAATTTGCCATGATAACTCCCTTTGATTCATTCTATACATGGTAGACCAATTATGTTTTCTAAAATAAAATGTGATCACAGTACTTGGACTATTTCAATGGTTTTCTCTTACCCTAAAGCTAAACCTCAAATCCTTTATGTATGTTTCATAAGCTCTGTAATCTGGCTCCTGCCCTCATGTTCATTCTTAAAGATATGGTTTTTGGTGGGGACATACATAGCATATTAAAATTAGTGTGGAATATTACCTTTTGTCTCAAAAACTATGGGAAAAGGGGCACTATTACCATTTATTGGATAGGAATTGATATTGAATAAAAAGTATAACATAATAAAAATTCATCATGGCTCATATTTCTGAGTAGATATTATATAGATAAAAAACCTATTTTAATTATTGTAGCTTAGGATATAAATCAATTTTTCATATAAGATTATTTTTGGCATACTATTAAGGTGTGCCAATTTCGTCAGCTAGGTAACTACTGTATAAATCAGGAGAAGAGTGCACTTTATTTGAAACTTTACTAAGAATGGTTTACCATTTTGGAAAGTGACACACCTTCAGATCAGGGCTCCACCTGAAATTTGGCCTACTGGATAGGAAGAATGATTTTTTATGATTAACTCCAACACCTGGACATTGTTTAAAGAAAAATTGTAGGATGGAATTTGGTGAGCATGTCCGAACTCACCAATGATTTAGTCAAGGTATAATATAACTTAGATGCATGGCAATGTCCAGGTGCTGGCAATATTGACTAGTAATCTACTTATAACCCTGGAAAGAAAAATCTCATGGCAAAAACTCAGCTCTGGAGTTCAGAAGGACCAGATAAGACTAACACTGTATAAAATTATCAAGGAAAGTTTTGTAAAGACATTGAGTTGGCACTAGATTTTATAGGATTTGGTTTGGCTGATAGCAAAAATGAAGATGGCAAGGAAGAAGAAAGAGATCATTCAAAAAAATAAGTATTAAACAGAGGTTAGACTCCTTTTTGCAATTTGCAATTATGAAAATATATTTCTATCCAGAAAAATGATGAAACATAAAGAAATATCTTAACTGTAATTTTTATCCTCTAATGGAAGAATCTTTTCAGCAGGGTCATGAGCCGTCATGTTGCCCAATTCCAGTGCTCAGTATTTATATTGTATTTTGTGTTGATCTCTAAAGTTGTAGAAAATAGAGGTCTTTCATAGATTGTAACCTCTACTGGATTATACCTTTTGAGGAGACAATTCTCTTTCAGTGGAAAACTTTGTTTCTGGTATCCATTCTTTTGTCACATGCATATTTAATCATTTATTTCAAGGCTCAATCATTTACAGCTTTAAAATTGATTGAAAATAGAGGTGAAAGCAGAGGGCCAATATATCTTTACAGGTAGAATGCTGATATATTTTTTATTGGTTGCATGAAGAATTGCACATACTTTGAGTTGCATTTAAAGAGAAGGATAATATAGTGTCTTTTGGCTTACACATGCTGCAAATTCAGTACACTTACCTTAGAATGCTTTTGTATTAATTTACTAAGAAAGAATATGTGCATTTTTTTGGGTGTAATTAGGGGGTGGGGCTGCCAAGATATGCAGTAAAGACAGAATGGGACCTAATGATAGGGTTCTGGAGCCATGTTTGACTGTTTTTCAGAACAAGAAAACTCCATATAAGAGTATGTCTGTTTCTCCCACTGTCACAGCTGGCTCATTTTTGGAGCCATTTAAGACCCATTATTGCAGATGCAAACCTACTTTTTATACCCCAAGAGCAGCTTCTACAGTCTGGATTTATCCAGGGATCCTCCAAAGTATGAAACTTGTTGGAAATAGGGATTACTCTACTCCTTAATTTCTATTCACAGAGCAAGAGTGAGCACTGCATCAAGTTTACAGAATGAAAATTGTACTAAAATTTAAATTAAATAACTTAGCAGTTATGTTTATTTCTGTTTAATTGGCCATAAATGGTTGATGGCAATCTTCTAAACAATTCCTGTCAAGTTTACAAACTTGGGTAATGTTATGAAATCCACTTATAATTGTGTACTCCTGCCATCTCTTTCTGTCCATCCTGGTGAATCAAATTCTACTGATTATATTTCTGAATTTGAAGTGTTACGTGAGACTTTCGTCTTTCTTGAGTTGTACATTTAAGATGATGGCTTTCCCTTTCCGAGTTGTCACATCTCTTTATCTGGCCATAAGTGGGTCTGCCAACCTTACTCTCTATGTGCCTCCTCTCTTCCCTCCCAGTTTTCGCTATGTCCTATTTATACATGCATGTATTTTAATTAGCAGATTGTGACCATAAGACAAGAATAGATCATTTGTACCAGAAATTCTTACCTTTTAGATTTTTAAGGAGCATTTCAAGGGAAAAATAAGCATCATGATTTCCTACCAGACTATAATTTCACTTTTAGTGCTCTTTTTATAAAAAAAAATGTGGTGATTGAAACTACTATAAATTCACTAATGATTTTAATGGAATTTGTTAATTATTTCAAGGCACAGCAGTATTTAAACAACAACACAGGTTTTTTCTAAGCTCAAATGGCACATCTGTTGATTACTAGTTATACTACCTTTGTAAAATCTTTTAGAACTTCAGTTTTGTCATCTATAAAATAAGAGTGAAAATATTCCTGTTTTTGTCCCTCTATTATAATGATTCAAGAAGTTAATTCATGCATGAAGCTTAGGGTGGGGCCTGACATGTATTAATAGAATAGACATAGGAGCTATGGTTTTTGCTGTTGAGGATAACATTACATATTTTATATAGTTTCAATAAATGTATTTTTTAAAATTTTGCTACTGAAATATTTTTAGTGGCCAGGTGTGGTGTCTCATGCCTATAATCCTAGCACTTTGAAAGACTGAGGCAGAAGTATTGCTTGAGCCCAGCAGTTTGAGACCAGCCTGGGCAGCATGGTGAGACCTCATCTCTACAAAAAATAAAAATAATATAAAAATTAACCAGGAGTAGTGGCACATGCCTGTAGTCTCAGTTACTCAGGAAGTTGAGATGGGAAGATCACTTTTGCACAGGTATTTGAGGCTGCAGTGAATTGTGATTGTGCCACTGAACTCCAGCCTGAAAAAAAAGAGAGCGAGAGAGAGAAAGAAAAAAATTCACCAATCAAAATTACTTGCATTGCATTGATATATATTCTAATATTCAAACAAACACAACATTTAACTTGTGCTTTCTTTTTTTTTTTAGCATTATGACCAAGTATTTTTTTAAAATTTATTTTATTTTAAAGATGTGGCATACAACTCAGGATTAGGTATACAAGTAGTCATCATACAGGTAAAGTTTGGGCCTCGCTTTGGTCCCAACTTCACCTGGTTTGAGATCAGGTACTCTTATTGATGCTATGTATTGACGTTATGTTCCCTGCCCCCTCCCACTCCCCTCCCGGCAGTTTCCATTCTTAAAGTATTATGGTAATGTTCAGGGTCCACTTATGAGTGAGAACATGTGGTACTCAGTTCTTTGTTTCTGTGATAAATCACTGAGTATGGTAGACTCTAAATCCATCCAAATTGCTGCGAAGTTCATAATTTTGTTCTTAATGGCTCCATAATATTCTATTGTGTATATGTATCGCATATTTTTGTCCAAGTATTTTTTATTAAATTGACATGTTTTTCATGCTTGTGTTTATGTAAATCACACAAACAAGAGGCAAACTGTCTTTCCTAAGCTTAAAGAATTATAAATATGTGGATATTTACACACATGCATTCTAACGATTTATAGCTGTAACATGGATGCATTTTAAATATCAGACTCTGACAGTAAGGCAGGAATAGATCATTTCTACCAGAATTTCTCACCTTTTAGATTTTAAGGAGTAATTTCAAAGGAAATATAAATATAATGTGACAATACTACCTGACAATAATTTCACTTTTGGTGATTTTTTAATTTAAAAAAAGGGGTTATTGAATGCTACTATACATTTACTAATGATTTTAATATAATTCACTACTTATTTCAAGACATAGTAATATTTAAATAGTTGTGGTAAGAATACATGTGGGTTGCATATGTACTGAGGCTTAAACAATGTTTCATGAGCCAAACCTTGCAATTACTCAATAGTTTCAGACTTTGGAATATCCTGTCCAAAGTAACATGAACTTCAGTTACTTACCTACAGTATCATCTTAATCTTCTTTCTGAAAACGTAACTCTTTCTCTAACTCAAGCAGAAAGAAACAAAAAAGAGAAATCAAATAATGTGTAACTTACAGAGTTTTGCCTCATACTGAAGTAACTGCTGTAGGAAGCAGAAAGCACTTCTTCATTTTCTCTTTCTTTCTTTCCTTCCTTCCTTCCTTCCTTCCTTCCTTCCTTCCTTCCTTCTTTCTTTCTCTCTTTCTCTCTCTCTCTCTCTTTCTTTTTTTGAGTTGGAGTCTTACTTCGTCACTCAGGCTAGAGTGCAGTGGCACAGCACATTCACGGCCACCCTAGCACCAACCTGCTGGGCTCAGGTGATTCTTCCGCCTCAGCCTTCCAAGTAGCCGGAACTACAGGCACGCGCTACCATGCCCAGCTAATTTTTGATTTATTGTAGAGACTAGGACTTGCCAAGTTGCCCGGGCTGATCTCGAACCCTTGGGTTCAGGCAATCCCCTCACCTCGGCCTCCCAAAGTCCTGGGATTACAGGCTTGAGCCTCTGCACCCGGCCTCTTTTTTTTTTTTTCCTTTGAGTTGGAGTCTCACTCTGTCGCCCAGACTGGAGTGCAGTGGCACGCTCCCGGCCACCACAGCCTCAACCTGCAGGGCCCAGGTGATTCTTCTGGCTTAGCCTTCCAAGTAGCTGGAACTACAGGCGTTCACCACCATACCTGGCTACTTTTTTGACTTATTGTGGAGACGAGGTCTAGCCAAGTTGCCCAGACTTGTCTCAAACCCGTGGGCTCAGGCAATCCTCTTGCCTTTGCCTCCCAAAGAGCTGGGATTATAGGTGTGAGCCACCAGGCCTGGCAAGATGCTTCTTTCATCAGTGCTTGCTTCTACCACTGTCCATGTGGTCTACCCCCCTTACATTTTCTGACAACCAGTTTTACAAAACAACCAGAGCGATGAATACAGAAACTCATTTGAAATATCTAACCACACATGAACTAAGGACCATGATTTCTTTTCTTTCTTTCTTTCTTTCTTTTTTTTTTGAGTCGGGATCTCACTCTGTCACCCAGGCTGGAGTGCAGTGGCATGATTATGATGATTACCGTTCATAGTAGCCCCAGCCTCCTGGTTTCAGGCAATCATTTCACTTCAGCCTCCAGAGTAGCTGGGACTACAGGCACACATCACCACGCCCAGCAAATGTTTGGATTTTTTTTTTTCTGTTTTGTAGAGATGAGTTTTCCATATGTTGCCCAGGTTGGTATGTTTTTATGCACATGACATAGATTATCAGGTCATTTTAGTTGTGGTTATATTGAAAGTGGAGAGTGAAAAAAAGAGGCAGTGAGGGGGAAAGATAGTAAATCTATCCAATTATTATTATTTATTATTTCTATTTTTATCCAGGTTAGAGTGCAGTAGCCCAATTCTAGCTCACAGTAGCCGTGAATTTCTGGACTCAAGTGATGCTCCCATCTCAGTCTCCTGAGTAGCTGGGATTGCAGGTGCAGGCTTCCACCACTGTCATGTGGTGTCTAACCCCTCGTTCAGCTTTTAAATTTATTTTTTTATTTTTTATTTTTTTTGAGTTGAAGTCTCACTCTGTCTCCCAGGTTGGAGTGCAGTGGCACGCTGACAGCCATCACAGCCTCTACCTGCTGGGCTCAGGCGATCCTTCTGCCTCAGCCTTCCAAGTAGCTGGAACCACAGGTGTGGGCCACCACGCCCAGGTAATTTTTTTAATTTATTGTAGAGATGAGGTCTCGCCAAGTTGCCCAGGTTGGTCTCGAACCCACGGGCTCAGGCAATCCTCTCACCTCGGCCTCCCAAAGTGCTGGAATGACAGGCTTGAGCCACCGTACCTGGCCTTGTCCAGCTTTTTAAATTTTTACTTTTGTCAAGGCAAGGCCTGTGTTGCTCAGGCTGGTCTCATACTCTTAGCTTTAAGCAATCCTCCCATCTTGGCCTCCCAAAGTTCTGGTCATCCAGTTCTTTTTGTAGTTATAAAAAGTCTTATGGTACAGGTATGGTCAACACGGAACTTTAAAAATGCAATAATTATAAAATCCAAGTCATTCTCAGGTAAGATAGGATTTTTGCTTATGCATATAAGATAAAATTTTAGTCTGGAGCACATGATATTGTGCTTTCTTTTTCATTTTTCCCATTTTAGCCAGTAGAGTGTAAGGATAAAGTACAAAATGTAAGGAAAGACCAACACTTTCCTGTGCCCTTCTGACTATAAAAAGGTGAGTGAATCATTTGCTCAAGCACCAGCCCAGTCACTCTATCTTCCGTGTCCTTGATTGAGAAGCCTGGGCTGGGCACTCCTCCAGTCGGTAAGAGGATCTCTGAGTCGCATGATGGAAAGAGAAGGGCTGAACCTGGGGCCCTCCCTTTCTCCTCACTCTGGTCTGGAAGCTTTTCCACACAGAGACCATCCTCTATCGTGATTCTGCTTGCACGTTTCCAGTGCGGTTCCCCCTTGACCCTTTACCCTTCAGATGAGACCCTCAAGCCTCTTTGAACGGCAGGTCTGGCTCATGGTCCCTCTATGAAACCAAGGCACGTGACCTTCAGGTTTCCTGGGAATAGTTCATGCAGCTGTGGGGAGCTCTGAGATCCAGGTCGTCTGAGTGATTCCTGGAAAGATATGCAGAGCGGGCATCCCTGTCCCGGGCCATGTGCCGCAAGTCATAAAGTGTAAGAACGGGAGATGTGTGCTGTGGTTCTCACCAGGCGGGTGAGCAAGGCTGCAGGGTGCGCACCATCACCTTCACTAGGGAAACACAGGCTGTGCCTGCTGTTAGCACAGCACAGCTGGGCCCCCTGCACGAAACAAGCTCGGTAGCACGGGCGGTGGAAGTCAGACAACATGAAACAGGCAACAGAAATCATGACAGCCCAGGCCCTCCACCAGAGGCGGCAGAAGTCCTCGTCACTTTCCTCCACCAAGGACTGGCAAGTTCTGCTTTCTACTTTAGATCGCCACTGTGATCATTACGAAAGCAGAAAGGAACTGAAATGAAGAAAACTCTGTGGCTTCCTTGGTGAAGTAAACCAGTTTGGGCCAGGGAGAGGTGAGCAGCCAATGTCAGGGTAGGAACAATACTTCCTGTATCCTCTTGTGAATCATGGTGTAATAGGCTTCTGGCAGCAGAAAGCCCCGAAGAAACGCGGCAGGGAAGGAAGTGACCGAGCCAACTGCATTGGCTCAGTGCCCGAGGAACACCCTGCTTCGAGGATAAAATTGCACCTCTTGTGCCAACAGTTCGGGCAAGGGAACCTAGGCAAATAATGCTCGGAATTCAACCGAAGAACAAGCCGAAGGAGGTCTAGGCATTTTAAAAAACGACCTCTAAGGTTGCTCTTTTGCTTGGCTTGTTTGCTTGCTTGCTGACGTTGGGTTGATGAGATGAGTAAACACTCCACCTCCTAACTCTAAGCGGCATCTGTTTAGATGACACACAGGGACGTCATCCAGGTATGAGAGGGTGTGGAAGCCTACGGCCTCATCCTTCCCTCCTGGCTAAATGAAAAGCCAAGGGCTACTATAAAAAAGTAATTTGTTTGGAAGGCTGAGGCGGAAGGATCGCCGGAGCCCAGCAGGTCGAGGCTGCGGGGGCCGGGAGCGGCCACTGCACTCCAGTCCGGGCGACAGGGTGAGACTCCAACTCAAAAAAAAAAAGTAATTTGTGTCCAGCTCTTGGGGTAGGGAAGGATTCTCATACTGAGAATGTCACAGCAAGTTCGAACCTTGTGCTGTTTCCTGCTCTTGCTCATAAAGTGTTTCACGTGACTTTTGGTAGCTTTCGACCCCTTCAGAATGAAGGAACCAGCAAGCCAGGGGCCGTCTGATGCAATTATGCGACACGGTGTGTTGTGGAGGAAAGAGAAGTCAGAGTGTGGATCATTTATTTCATCGGTTTCATAATCACAAAAGTTACACAGGCTAAAAAGGCTCTCTAGTCCTTCTGTCATTTATACCTTTCTTCTCTTGCTTCAAAATGCACATGCTTAAATTCTTTTTTGACTTAAAGTTTTTCCTTCTGCCCTTGCTTCTTTTTTTTTTTTTTTTTTTGAGTTGGAGTCTCACTCTGTCGCCCAGACTGGAGTGCAGTGGCCGCTCCCGGCCACCGCAGCCTCGACCTGCTGGGCTCCGGCGATCCTTCCGCCTCAGCCTTCCGAGTAGCTGGAATCACCCACGGGCTCAGGCAATCCACTCACCTCAGCCTCCCAAGGCGCGGGATTACAGGCTGAGCCACCGAGCCCGGCTTGCCCTTACTTCTGTGTCCGTTTTCTCC
The DNA here is from genome assembly GCA_963574415.1 of Tarsius wallacei. Lineage (NCBI taxonomy): Eukaryota > Metazoa > Chordata > Mammalia > Primates > Tarsiidae > Tarsius > Tarsius wallacei. Next base: position 1,555 of record CAUYQG010234493.1, on the reverse strand, counting down.
TTACTGAATCCTGTCTATTAGCCAGTAGTAGAAATCGTCTGGCACAAGGAGTCGAGGCGGTCTCCTGAATCAATAAAAAACCCGAGAGTAAGAAGAGTAATGGAAGACCCAGTTTTTTGGTTATCATCGAGAAACCACCATATAGCCCCATTCAATCAGGTTAAACAACGAAAGCTGTTGGTTGGCCATGTGCATCAAACCGAGGGAACAATTTATGCTAGTGCGATTGTTTGACGAAGGAGACCAAGGATCAAGGATTTCAGGGTCTGACTGTAAATGCCAGGAGGACACTTGGTCTGGTGAGAACGCTAGCTGGCAGGGACTCACTTAGGGGCTACTGTGTGCTGGGCACAGCTCTAACCACTTTACACATGCTGACTCATCGAATCCTCACAACAATGCTACCAAGCGTTTACCATTATTAACCCCATTTTGCAGATGAGGAAACTGTGGCACAAAATGGTGCTTGTGATAGACACAGAGGAACACTGTCTGGGTCCTTCTTCACAGGACTTTATGCCCAGCTGCCATGGCTACGGTGACCAGTGACTCAGTTTACTCAGGACTCTCCCAGTTTTAGCACTGAACATTCCTTGTTCCCAGAAACCCTCAGTCCCAGGCAAACTAGGGTGACAGGCTGCTTCAGTCCAATCCTGCTTTCTGCCCTTTCCTTCCAGGTGTTAGTCCCTAACAAACATCTTACATTCTAACCACTGATGAAGGAAATCCCAGCATCAGACTGTGTGGGGTTTTTGTGGCTTTTGAGTCGGAGTCGCACTCTGTCACCCAGGAGTGCAGTGGCACGCTCGTGGCCACCACAGCCTCAACCTGCTGGACTCAGGTGATCCTTCCACCTCAGCCTTCCAAGAAGCTGGAACTACAGGAGCGCGCCATCCTGTCTGGATAATTTTTGGATTTATTGTAGAGACAAGGTCTCACCAAGTTGCCCAGGCTGGTTTCAAACCCCTGGGCTCAGGCAGTCCTCTCACCTCGGCCTCCCAAAGTGCTGGGATTACAGGCATGAGCCACCACGCTGGCCTACACTGTGTGTTCTTAGTCTCCAAGCCTCACTCTTCCTTTATATAAGTGTTCTGGGCACTAGAAAGTGGTACTCAATAGTGATCCAGACTGGTTCTCCAGGCTTCATACAGCTCAGATGCAACATTCTCAATAAAAATAAAAGCAGCTCATGTTTATTAAATATACCAAGGAGATGAGCCAGGTACTTTGCCTATGAAGCGAGGTCTATCCGTAACCTCATTTAAGGCGTAGATAGATTACCTGGCAAAGGACAAGTCTCAGGAGTTTAACCTATGTACTCTGCCCTTAGATTCCAAATTAGAGTTACAGATAAAGCAGAATTGTGTAGTGTTCTAAAATGGAAAGCGGATTTTGTTGGAGTGGAGCTGTAGAGTGGGTTCAGGGTAGGTCATTGATGACATACAAAGAGTCCACAAAATGGCAAGAGGTTACATTCCAAGTTGTCAAAATAACTAGGAGAGTTTAAGAACAGGGACATTAGCTGGGCTCAGTGGCTCAGCCTGTAATCCCGCAC
>CAUYQG010234491.1:0-32318 GCA_963574415.1 Tarsius wallacei | reverse complement strand
CGGGTTCGAGACCCGCCTGGGCAAGCAAGACCTCATCTCTACAATAAATCAAAAAAAAAAATTAGCCAGGCATGGTAGCGCGCACCTGTCATTCCAGCTACTTGGAAGGCTGAGGCGGAAGGATCGCCAGAGCCCAGCAGGTCGAGGCTGCGGTGGCCGGGAGCGGCCACTGCACTCCAGTCTGGGCGACAGAGTGAGACTCCAACTCAAAACAAAAAACAAACAAACAAAGATCATATCATCTGCAAACGAAGATTTGTAACTTCATCCTTTCCAATTTAGAGCTCTTTTTTTCTTTTGTTTAATTGTTCTGGCTAGCACCTCTAGTGCCGTGTTGAATAAAAGTGGTGAAAGTAGGCATCCTTGTTTTGTTTCAGATCTTAGAGGAAAGGCTTTCTGTTTTTCTCCATTCATTATTATACTAGCTATGCGTTTGCCACATATGTCTAGATTGACTTTAGATATACTCTAATCTAATCTTTTTATTTTATAGATAAAGACAACAAAAACTCAAGAGAGTAAGACACTCCCTGAGGTCCTAGAATAATAACAATAATAATAACAACGACAGCAACAACAACAAAACTAAGACTAGAAACCAGATCATTCTGGAATGTTGTAACATTTCTGTCATATTTTTCAACCAAGAAAACATAGTCATCCTATGTTATTTTATTTATTTAATTATTATTTATTTATTTAATTATTAGGCTTTTTTTTTTTTTTGAGACAGGGTTTCACTGTCACCCAGGCAGCAGTGTAGTGGTATGATCATGGCTCACCATAGCCTCAAGCTCTGGAATTCTTGAACTAAAGTGATCCTCCTGCCTCAGTCTCACAGGTAGCTGGATCTACAGGCATGAACCATCACACCTGGATAATTTTTTACAATTTTTTTTGTAGAGAAGAGGTCTCCCTTTGTTGCCCAGGCTGGTCTTGAACTCCTGGCCTCAAGTGATCCTTGGTGATCCTTGGCTTTCCAAAGTGCTGGGATTACAGGTGTGAGCTACAGAACCCAGTCTAAACCCTCCTTTTTTGACACTACTAACCAGAATGGTTTAGTTTACTATTATTAAAACTTTATAGCTTATAGACATTGCCAATAAAGTATAATATAATAAAAATAAGAGTAAGAAAGTATCATACTTTGTTAATCTACAAAAAACCGGTTCTCTGGATAGGTAGTATGATAGCCACTAGCTCACATGGCAGCCATTTTCAACATGTAGCTCTTGAGCATTTCAAATGTGGCTAGTTCAAATTGACATTATCTGTTTAAAATATGTCTAAACTGTAAATTCTTAGTATGACAAAACCACATTGCTATATTGTAAATTGTGTTTCTATTGGTTACATGTCAAAATGATAATGTTTTGAATATATTAGGCTTTTAAAAAGTATTAAGATTCTGTATAGCAACACTATTCAAAGTGAGGTCTGTGGACCAGTTCCAGGCTATAGATTGTTACCAGTCTGTGAGGTGATAGAGAGTTTATTCCAGAATGGAAACAAATGTACTACATCTTTCTTGGAAAATGCCTTTTTTCTTAAAAAAACTTTGAAATAATTAATTTACATTTTTGTAAGTGCCTTACCTTCTAGACCAGTAACAATCAGATCACAATCTAGTAAACAGATCTACTAAATTAGAGGGGATTACAAAAATTAGATTTAAGTAATTCCTCTGAAATATCTAAATATAGCATGTAAGGAGGTTTTCTTTTAGACAGAATTTCTTTTAGGTTAATATGTATTCTCTTTTTTGGAAAAAAATGCACAATTACCCAAAAATAAATGAGTACACAAAAATCATAATGCCTGTATGAAAGGCTTTATCAGTTTACTAAGAACAGTCATGTTCTCAATTCTACAAGGAACAGAAATGACTCGGTAAAGAGGTTTTAAAGAAGGACAGGAAAAAATGGTTGCTTCTTTAAAAGCTAATGGAAAACCAGTTTCACAGAAAAGGAAACAAACAATATAAAACAGAAAACAGAAAAGAGGGTTGAAGGAGTTATTTTGTACTCAAACATTTGTGTGTTCAACATAGACTGCTACCTACTAAAAAACAAAGTAAGAGGAAAGAATGAATGATCTAATTTATAGGGAAAAAATAGAAAAAGTAGAGAACTTTAGATATTAGGGCCAGAAAGAAACTTTATAGTGGATTGTGGATCAATAAGAAGAAAGCAGAATGATTTAGGAGGATAATTATAATTAAATTCTATTATAGTAGAAGATTTATTTTCCAATATCCTACTAAACTATCTTAAAAAAGATTAAGATTTCAATTAAGGTCACATATGTAAACAGTAATTTCAGTATTAGGGTACTCATAATTTAAACTAATTATCTTAAGCTCACATGGGATAATTTTTTTAGAAACAAAAATACCAATATTATACCCTGTGTAAGTTAAACTGTTAGGAATGTTATATCACGGTTGTGTATAAGCCAGATTTATTGTCCTATTTGATGTTTGTGTTGTCCCTTTGTACTCACAAGCTCTTTTTTTGAAAATATGTACTAGATGCTGAGTACAGAGGAAGCCTGTGATTCTTAAATAATTGCAACTCATTCTATAGGCTCAAACAAATAAAGCTTTGATTTAAGGTTGTTTAATCTCAAAGAGATCAGTATAGGAAACAGATTAGAAACATAGAATAAGTGACTTTCAAAAAGAAGCTCAATTCAGCTCGAAGCTAAGAAATGGCAGTTCTCAAAAGATAGCTTCATGATGTGAACTGGAATCAAAGACATGACTACATTCCTTTGAACTTAAGTGTTTAAATCAGAGGGTGAGTGCATCAAAAACTGTTCTTTGTGAAGGATTGAATATGAGCCAATGCTAATTTTATATCTCTACTCTCTCAGGAAACTTACTAATGTTTAGAGTGAAAAGAAACTGAAATTCCTCTTATATTTTAAAATCAAACTCTATTTTGACAAACATGTTTTGTTGTTATATCTGTGTTTCATTGCCAAGCTATCTTAGTTTACAAGAATAACAACAACAATAATCACAGCAACAATTGACAATGTTTACTGAGTACATTTCATGTGCCAGGTACTCACTTTAAGTATTTTGCATATATTAATTTTATCATCAAAACAACACTGAACAATTATCTCCATTTTACTCAAAAAGAAATGGAACAATGAACATTTATCTTAGAAATTTCTATATTTATTTATTTTGGTAATTTACAGCAAAAATTTAGCTTCTGTTCTTCAGAATGAAAATGATAAATAAATGGTAAAAAATAATTTGATATGCCTCTAAAAACATTTTGCACAATTGGACTGTTAAACTAAAAAGATGAAAAAAATCTCACTCATAAAAAGAATATATAATTTTTGGAAACAATACCAGAAAATATTTTTTTACACAAACTGGCCTTTCCCAAATAGACAGATTTGTTAAGTTCCCTTCCTCAAAAAAAAAAAAAGAAAAAGCTTTCAATAACACTGTTAGACTAGAAACTGAAAGATAATATACATCATAAAAGGTAATTTAACCTGTTACCAGCAAAAAACTCTTTAGTTGAAGATTACATAAAAAACAAAAAAAACCTTTAAAATCCCTGAAAATTGCCACAAAAGAATAGAGTAAATGAAGAAACATTTAATCATGGAAATCTACTACATCTCACTAAAAACAGTGCTGAACACTTAGGGGCATGGACAGGTGTGCTGGTAAATCACCCATCGTGAAATGAGCAAATGGTTGAAAGAATCTCAAAAAGAAAAAGAAAAAAAAAAATTACTGAAGCAGAATGCAGCCTCTCACAACAACAGTAAGTGGTACATCAATACTGATGGGTGCCTAGAACACATGCCTAGCAAGAGAAGCCTGTACTACAAGGGACCCACCCTCCAAAAGATAATTATGGTCCTCCCCATATATTTGAATTCTCTCCCCAAATCACACTAACACCACAACAAAGTATTCAAAGGTTAAATCACCAAAAACAGAGAAATCAAGGGAGGAGAAAAGAGCACACAACTTAAAAACCCCCAAAGAGGGAGTGTGGTGATTAATTTAGTGGACTGGGTAAAACTGAAAGTGTCATCCCCAGATCAGATCAGCAGCACCATCTTCACCAAGGTACACATTAAAATGAAACTTTTGGGGTTTTACTCCAGATCTACTGAATTAGAATCTTTGAGAAGGTCCAGTTGTGTTTTAATAAGCCCTTTTGATGATTCTATTACATCTCAAATTTGGAGAACCATTGCTCTAAACAATTAGAAGCACCAGGTGCACATTAGAGAGCATTAAAAACAGGAGAATTAATTGGAAGATTCAATAAGGTGTCACATTCACTCTACTGATTATAGTGACTGGCCTCTTATCCTTGGAAAACACTGAAAGTCATACAGAGGTTTAATATCCTGAGACAATTAGAATGAACTCCTTTTTTTTTTTTGAGTCGGAGTCTCACTGTCACCCAGACTGGAGTGCAGTGTCACACTCACGGCCACCACAGCCTCGACCTGCTGGGTTCAGACGACCCTTCTGCCTCAGTTTTCCAAGTAGCTGGAACTATAGGTGTGTGACACCACACCTGGCTAATTTTTTTTATTTGTTGTACAGACGAGGTCTCCCGAAGTTGCCCAGACTGGTCTCAAACCCCTGGGCTCAGGGAATCCTCTCACCTTCACCACCCAAAGTGCTAGGATTATAGGCGTGAGCCACCGCTCCCAGTTAGATGGAACTCTTGAAGATTAAGAAAGATGAGGGCAGGGAGAACATTCCGCACTACTTACAGAGAAACTGCAAAAAGTGGAGATACTTAGCACTCTTCTTATCCTTAGTTTCTAGGATGCTACCATCTCGCCTTACAGCAAACAAACATTTATTAAAAACAAAAAACTGAATCAGCCCCAGCTATAGTCTGAATATTTGTGACTCGCCCAAAATTCACATGTTGATACTTAATCACTGAATTGATAATAGAAGGAGGTGAGGTCACTGGGATGTGATTAAATCATGAGATCCCAAGGGAACAAAGTCACCCCTTTGCTTATATGAGGACATAACTAGTAGGTGCCGTCTGTGAGTCAGAAAGCAGGTCCCCACCTAACACCGAATCAGCCAGTTTCTTGATCTTGGACTTCAGAGCCTCCAGAAGTAAGAAAATGGAATTGCTCGTAAGCCGCCCAGAAGATTGCCCCTCACCTGAAGAACCTACAGATACTGACATTGAAGGTCCTACCACACAAATGGCTGATTTCTCACTCACTCAGCCTAGAGCACAGATACAATAATGTTGATAGTGATTATTTACTTAATTAAAAATGGTGTGTACTATCAATTACACTATAGAATGAGGAGCTAGAATCACGTATATGTGAAAAGGATTTTGCGTAAGATAACTTAAGACTTGTTTTTTTTTTAGAGTAAAATTTAATTGGAGAGAATCTAAAACTAAAAATTTGTGGATTTGGCAGAAATCCACAGCTGCTAGAACCGAGCCCCAGCACTGCGTAGGCCAGCTACTGCAAATGCATTTTGGGTCTCTTTAATTCTCTTCTTACTCAGGCCATAATCAAGGTCCTACCTCCCATGCACATCCTCTGGGTGTCAAGTGGTGGGAACTGGGAATATGTGCCTGACCCGCATCAGTGGGTGTACTTGGAGCCATATCTTGTACCAGAACTCACAGAAATAGGAAGCAGGAGTGAATGCTGAGCAGGCAAAAATGGTGACAAATATGCGTGGCCGAGTAAAATGATTAGGTGGTAAAAGGCCCTAAACTTTTCTAATCATAATTTAGGGGTAAAGCATAGCACATATCACTTCTCTCTGAATTGAAATAATGGAAGAATTGATTGTGAGTTTGCCTTCAGTCCAGTGCTTTTTCCATCCTAGGCTCATTTAAAATAATCACAGAACACAGAATATTTGTATTTGAAGAAGATGTACTCCATTTTGGAGGAGAAGTTCTCAAATTAAAGAGAAAGACCAAGAGAGAGGAGCTGAAAGATTATGTGGCCATTTTTGCACTAACAATGAAAGAAGTCCATATTTTTAATATGCTGGATAGGGCAACCTATGGTACTGAGATTTTGATTAAAAGTACAGGCTGGGGATAAAGATATAATGGCAAACTTTAGCACTGGGCCAAAAACTGAGACAATATAAATTTAAAAAGTGGAAGAGGAGAAATCCAGAGTGAATCACAAAACATGTTGGTTTTTAAATATCTTTATTGGACTAAATATTTTCATCTGCTTCTCATTAAAGAAGAATTGAACGTTTCTATTTAGAATATCCCATGCAGTCTTTATGTTTTATTATATAACATTTATGATTAGATTACATTTATAGAAAACAGAGGTAAGGGGAATAGTATTTGGAATCTTTAAATTAATCAATCTGTTTGAGATCTTCATCCACCTCTACCTAGCGTACCTATTGTCCTGCCCTGGTGCCAACCATAATTAGGAAACATCAGAACAGGAATAGGGGATCCGAACGCTCGTGGCCTGCTTCCTCTGCCCTTGCCTGAGGGGGCTGAAGGATGCTAGGAGGAGTCTACATTCACACGGGCGTCCTGCTCATCATTGAGAGGAGAGTAGATATCAGCTGAAGGGGTGTTTAACCTGAGACAGAGACAGAGGGACTACCCATGAATAATGAGTTATCTAGAGTATATCCAAAAACTCATGTGCCTTATGAATGCTGCAAGGAGGGTATGAACCGACTGAAAACCAGTTTCAGTTGGTTTTTTTTTAATGTTTTTTATTTTTATTTTTGAGTAGGAGTCTTACTCTGTCACCTAGGCTAGAGTACAGTGGCACTCTCAAGACCACTGCAGCCTTGACCTGCAGTGCTCGTGACCCTTGCACCTCAGCCTTCCAAGTAGCTAGAACCACAGGCATGTACCACCACATCCAGCTAATTTTTTGATTTATTGTAGAGAAGAGGTCTCGCCAAGTTGCCCAGGCTGGTCTTGAACCCCTGAACTCAGGCAATCCTCTCACCTTCGCTTCCAAAGTGCTGAAATTATAGGTGTGAGCCACCGCACCCAGCTTGTAGAGATTTTTTTAACAGGAGAAAAGGATCAAAGACTTCAGGGATGGGTGCCAGTACAGTAATCCAAAAGGATAGCTGAGTCTGTTCACATTCTGGCTGTTATCAATTTAGTGACTGAGCCACACCAGTGACTGCCATAAAAGTCACCTATATATCCAGAGAATTTTTTGAAAAGGAATGAGAAAGTGGAGGAGAGATGAGGGGTAAGGATGCAAAAATAACATAACGAGAAATTATCTGAAATAAAGTCATATAAAATAGATTATTTACACTCAAGACTCTGATACTATTAATTGGCAAGTTTAAAATGCTCAATTCTTGTTCTTCCCAACAACTGGTATGGGATATTTGAAAAGAAAGTTGAGATCCATTAAATAAAATTTTTAAACAAAATATTGTATATATTTTTTAAAATATTGCATTTTCTTGGCACTTCTGTGTAGTAGATGTAGTACATTTTCCATTTCATTACATCTAAATATTTTGCATTTCTTGGTGTTGATTCAAACATAATATATCCTATGGTCTCTTTAAAAGGCCTTAGATAAAGAAACCCTGTGGCTATTTCTTTATATAGCTAGAATGTGGGGGGTATCTTATTTGGTTATTAAAGCTCCTAGCAGTGCATAAATACATTTTCATATTTGCAGAATTAAATAGTTTTTTCTCCTATTCTCAACAATGGCTGTTTTCAAACCCACAATATCCACACACTCTCAGCACCTACCATGGCCTCATAATTCTCAGAGAAAAGATTCATTAGTAAGGAGTTTCAGAATTCCAGGTTTATAAACTTTACCACATCCACATTCATGCTTTTAGACAAATAATATTGACTCTCATTCGCTTGGAATCTTAATATATTGAGCTTCTTTTATTTTCTATAACGGATAATGACTTTGTCATTAAGTTCCTCATTGGTATCGTAACATCCTCAAATATCTCTCATTTGCAAAGTAAAATCACGTCCAAAAACTTAAACAAACAAAATTATAAATTATATAATGTATACTTATATAATGACGTCTTCCTCCTTCACAGAAAATTCTTAAAACAAACCCCAGAAAACCTGTTCTTACAATCTTTCGTTCACCCCATCCATCCCTCAACCATTATGATCAACTTTTTGCTCTCTTCATGATAAGCTGAAATTGCTCTCACTGAAACCATTAACAACTTATGTATTGTTAAATAAAATAGACACTTAGATCTCTTTGTAGCTTTTGACACTTTTTAAACCATCTCTTTGGAAAACTTCCCCCCACCTTTTTTTTTCTAATCTTTCATGACTTTTCATCTTTTTTGGCTCCTGACTCTCATTCTACTTTAAAGTTTTTATCGATTATCTCACTCCTTAGAAAGATGGTAACTATTTAATTTTACGATGTTGCAGAGAGGAAAATGGGCACTCACATATACATAAAAATGTCAGACTTTAAGTAAGTTCAGCTATTTGGGAGAACTATTTGGCAGCATTTAACAAGATATAAAATGAGTGAAGTTCATAAATACAGTGTTTGGGTATCTAGAACACATGGCAGTTTAAACTTTAGCCATCATGGGTTACAGCCATCAAACAATACATTTTTCTCTATCTACTCCTTCTGATTACATGACACTGAATTTCTTTTGCTAAGTAGCAGTCCTTTTCATTACAACCAGGACATGTCCAGAACTTCCCAGTTAATTGCAGTTAAATTTGATCTCAAATCTGAATTTTTGTATCACTTTATCAAGTTATATTTTACTTACAATAAACTATATATTTAAAATGCAAAATAAGATAAATTGTGGAATATGCTACACACTTATTAAATTACCACAATCAAGACACTGCACATTTCTTTCACTCCCCCAAATTTCTTTGTTCTCTTTTGCAATCAATCAGATCTTCCATCACGCCCATCCCAGCCAACTACTGATCTATTTTCTGTCACCATAAATCATTTTGCATTTTCTTGAATTTTTGAAAAAAATATAGTACATTCTTTTCCTGTATATGATTTATTTCATTTAGCCTAATTATTTTGAATAATTTTGTGATTCATCCATGTTGTTGGATGTGTGGGTAATTTTTTTTATTGCCAAGTAGCATTTCATTTTATGGAGAACATTTTGATACCGTTATTTGTGGATAGATGTTTACGTTACTTTCAGTTTTAGCTTTTACAAGTAAAGTGGCCATAAAAATGTGTTTATAAATGTTTGTGAAGATATGTGATTTCATCTGTCTTGGATAAATTCTTAGTAGTGGAATGCCTAGGTTATATGAAAAGTCTATGTTTAAAGTTTTATAAAATCGTTAAACTATTTTTCAAAGTTGCACCATTTTTTCTTCCCACTTGCAGTATAGGAGAGTTCTAGCTGCACAACATCTTTACCAACACTTGACATAGTCAGAAATTTAAAGGATCGCATTCAATAAAGAAAACCTTTTTGATTTTATGTTCACATGTTGAATGATGTTTCAGTTATTTTAAATATTTTGCTATTACTAACAAATGGCCTATAAACACTTGTTTCCAAGCCTTTGTCATGAGTTATGCGTTTATTTCTTTTTTCCATTTCGAATGAATCACTATTTACTTTTTTTAAATGTTGATAATTATGTACTTTGGCATTGTAGATAGTATATTGTGTTTACTCCAGAAACTTTTTATATTATTGTATGCTGATGGTTTCATCCTAACTAGTAATTAATCTCTTTAAAGTCAAGCTGTTACCTTGGTCTTATTGCCTGTGGGTGGTGGTTCTAATCTCCATTCTATTAGGTAAGCTTTTGCCGAAGTGCTTTGAGTTTGTTCCACACTTGTGTGGTTCATAGATAAATCTGAGATTGTGTTTGTGTACAAAAACATGGGATCTCATTCTTCATTTTTTTCTCTCCTGTTAGAATTCCCCTCAATTTCTCTCAACTGGCCATGTTGTCCTGGGTCCTTTTCCTTTTTGCTATAGCCAGAAGGTGGGTAGGCTTCTTTTTATTTTATTTTATTTTTAGCAGCCTGTGGTGGGCTTTTCTGTGTTTGTCACCCACTTGCAGGGAAAATGTGCAAGAATATGGAAAACTAATGCTTTCTTATCACTTCTCCAAGTTTGAGTCCGCTGAATAATTTCACTGAATGCTTAGGAGGTTGTTTTGTTTGTTTGTGTAGTTTTTGCTTAGAGTTTATAGTTATTAGTCAGAGAGTTGATCTGAATGAGGGTTTATGCTGTTATACTGAATACCAGTGTCTCAAATCTGGCAGTAAGATATCACCTCTCATCTACATAAAAAAATGTGCTACATATACCTAATGGAATATTATGCAGCCATAAAGAAGGACAAAATTATGAACTTCGTAGCAACTTGTATGGACTTAGAGTTTATAATACTGAGTGATCTATCACAGAAGCAAAGAACTGGGTACCACGTGTTCTCACTCATAAGTAGACCCTGAACAATTTTTATAATTCTATAAGAAAGGGATTGGCAGTAGTGGGAAACTGTCAGGGGGGAGGGGGGACACACCTCATCAACAAGGGTACCTGCACAATGAAGATTTGTATACCTAACCCTGAATTGTACCCTACATCTTTAAAATTTTTTTAAAAGTTTTTTTTAAAAGATACCTCCTTCTTTCCTCTCTCAGAACAAGTTAAAGTATGGCCTGAGATACCCAGATGGTGGAGGTGGAATAATGAGAAAGATAATAACTTGATAAAATATTTTTATTATATTGGGCATTTATTCATCACTTGTTTTGATTTTTTCTTATTTTAGATAGTCATTGACATCTTTAAATCTAGCTGCTTTTGACATGTATAAGTTTTTCAGGGCAAACTCTTCTCACTGCCATGGTTAATGAGGGGCCAGGTATGGACAGGGTGCCCAACATTTGCAAATGCACAGCATCTTCACACTCAGAGTCATTCTCTTTTGTTTTTTCTCCTTCAACTTGGTAGTACATGCAATAGGAAAAGTTTCAATATTTCACTCCAAGCTGATAGCTCACAATGACAATGTCCTCACTTTCTTTTCCCGTTTGTTCTAAGGAAGGATTGGTCCACTTCTAAATTATCTTAAGAGGAAGACTGGCGCCAGGTTTTTGTAGTTTTCTATAGAGTGTGACTTACTTAGCTCTTCATTGTCCTCAGATAGGTATTTAGGCAATGAGAAAAGGCTCATTTGATATCCTGCTACATTTCCAGGAGTGAAAAACTGGATATAATAGATAAGCCATCAGTTGAGAGATGGTTAAAGAAATCCCAGTGCCTCCGTGCTATGAAATACTATTCAATAGTTAACAAGATTGAGGAAGAAATGTGTATACTTACATGGAAGAATATCCACATTACATGACTGGTACACATAGCAATTTATAGGAATGTATGTTTTCATTTTTACAAAACTTGTGCACACTTATATTCACGCATACATTACTCATCCATTTACTTGCCATAGAAATCTTGGCAAGGTACTCTACTTTTCTGCGTCTCTATTATATGTAAAAGAAATGTATTTTTTATAAGATAGGATAAAAATAAAACTTAATTAAAACAACACAAACGTTCTGGTTTGTTATAATCGAGAATGAAAGAAGAATATAATTAAAATTCTTTCTCTAGAAATAAAAAAAAAAGACCACCCAAAAGCATCTGTGTAAGAATTGCCAACTGAGTTCTGAGTGAGCAATATGGCTACATTATTGCAGTTAATGCAGTGTTGGTTTAAAGGCATACCCTCCCACCCCCAGAAAAGTAAGGAAGAACTATAGAGCCTCAATAGTTATGTAGGTTCATGTGTAATGAAAGCATATAATTCCATTCAGGTTGCATTCAGTTCTAACCACTTAGTAATCATGGCCTTACATCACCAGCAGGTGTTAGAGCTTTAGAACTCTACGGTTCTCATTACAGTGATTCCATTACTTCTATTTCTGCTTTTATGTCTACTGCCAATTCAGTGATCACCTCTCTCCTCTATCTCCCCACGTTGTGGCTTCTAATTACCCAGGGTTTCTGTGGTTTCACGCTTTCTACTTTATTCCCCTTTCTCTCAGTTTGAGTTCACATTAATTCACTTCCTGTTGGACTTCTATGTCAACATGTATTCTCTGCCCCGCCCCCAAGAGATAATATAATTAGTTCAATCAGTTACTAGGTAATATAGAATTTCTTTGCTCACCTGTCAGCACATACTTGACTGCCCACACTAATGAGTGGTGGCAACGTCACATTGTGAAATACAGTTTATTTATATATAACAGCAATTTATATATAACAGCAATTTATATAAATACAGCAATTTATATATAACAAATCCATCAAAGTGGGAAGTGGAAGTGGCAGATATCATGAGATTTATAAGGAGAATACCCTTACATGAATTTCTTTCTTTCTTTACTGCATGACATGGCAAAGGGTGTCTTGTATGCTTTATCCAGAAGGTCATTCTTGTGACTCTTTTGGATTATTTGTCCTGAAATTTCTGTAATTTTTGACAGTGAGACAATTGGATTTTTAAAAATCTAAACTGTTAGTATTTGACTTAGCTTTCAATTATTGATAAAATTAAATTGACTTGCTGTTAAATCTCTCTGTATGTAAAAATTTCAACCCCCTGCCAAGAGTGATAATTGTACAACCAATAGATAGTACATAATCTCTGTTAATCCAAGAGCTCACCCATCACTCACAAAAGAATTCCTTCTAGACTAAATTTGAATTCATATAACAATTCTAGTAGTTTCTACATAAAAACAAAATATATATATTTTTTGTAAATTTCATGATTAAGAAAAATAGTTTCCTTTCAAAATCTCATTAGAGATTGGTTTGAAATCTTCAAATCTTGCTAACATAGACATTTTTGTGTCACATTCAAATTTCTGAGTTTATTACTCCTAAATTATATTTTTTGACAGATAAATGCCTTAAACTATCTATTTTTGTTACTTTAGTAGAAACACATACACACTTTTTTTTTTAACCCAGTCAATTATTTTTGCATCATATTGTTTGAGAATTCTCTTACCTGCAATGACTGGTAATTCACAATGACATTATATCAAAATGTTTTGCTTGTTTATAAGAATGCCAGGAAACAAGAGTTACTAAGAAGCAGTGCAAGAGTGAGTTAATGGAAGAGTATTGCTTTCTTTATTTGGGGATCTCTGTTGATTTAGGATTGGATTATTCCCAAATATTAAAAAAAAATCACCCAATAAGACAGAAGTGGCAACTTGAAATATAATATATAGAAATACAATTAGAATGGAAATACCCTCCAATCTGAACACAGTGGAAGATTATTTATCACACAGGGTCAGGTAAAGGGGTAAGAAAGGGAGTGTAACTGCAAGGACCAGCACAAGTTAGGCCTACTCTTTTAATAACAAAATGTTGGTACCTTTTAGGTATAACAGAGCCAAAAACTAGTAGTACTCATGTAGCCCAAGTATGTACAATAAAAATGTTCTGATTTCTCACAACATCCAAAATCAGTGATTATCTACCAGAACATGACCAAAACCTGAACCTTGGACCTCTTTCAGAAGAGGGGTTGGTAAGCTCAGAAGATTCAGGGCTAAGATCTACCTCATCATATCTTACTATAAGCAGTCAAATTTGAAACCAATCAATAAGACCCTGCCAAGCCAAACATTCTTAAATCCTTTCCCTTGCCCTCTGGGGATTCCAAACTGGGGAGACATATTTGAACTTGGTTTCTGTCTTTTTGCTGACCAATTTTGAAATAAGACCTTTGTTTTCTCAAATGTCGGTGCCATAATGTTGGCTTCTGTGTGCATTGGGCCGTGAGCCCACTTGCTTGGTAACAGGAGCCTGATATGCAAAGCTGAAAACTGCTCTACCGTCTTCAACACAAAGTATCTAATATGACTGCACCTATGAATCTTAAGAATGAATAGAGAAAACAAGAGAGTAGAGATCATTCAGGAGGTTTTTATGGGACAGACTGCCCTCATTTTGTTGCCTTCGCCTTAGTCCCATGGCTAGAAAATGTAATTTTGCTCTGTGTCAGAAGAAAAGGGAAGTAGTTAGTACTTCCATTTCATTCTCCCAACTACACTTAAAAAATACTCATTTCCTTCCCTAGTGAGCCAATTTAGAGGAACAGTAGTCACTGATAAGCTCAATGGCCAGGCTCTTCAGATTATAGACATGTTCCCTTTAACTAGCCAAGATATGTCTTCACATGGCCCAGCAATGATGAACTAGAAAAATCAGGTTATCTGTTCACCATTTTTCTCAAAAACACAACTTAATTACTTAAATATTTCTACATTGGATTAATATTTAGTAATATGGGAAAATACTCATGATCTCTTATGAGTAACAATGAGTGACATATACTCTACCTACAATATGAATCTAATTTTTGATCTGTATTAAAAGGGAGAAAAAGTGAAAAATAGGTAATGTTTATACTTGGATAATAATTTTTATGTTATTCTTTATGTTACTGTTTATTAAATGTGAGTGTTCCTCTTTGTTCAGCATTTTTAAAAGAGGTTCTAGAGTCTGAAAAGAAAAGAATTGTTCTTTTCAATACTACATACCTTGCATCTATAGGAGTTACTGCATTTCTTTTGCAGAATTTGCAAAGGGTATTGTTTAAGCCAAGTTCTACGAGAATTGGTCTGTCACCCAGTTATGGCTCATAAAGAGGTTGGTGTTTAGGAGGCTGGGAGAAAAAGGTAATATTTTGAGATATGGAGGTGGCTTCCCCTTGTTTCAGGTGAGAGGATTTTCAACAAGATCACTCAGGAAGTTTCATAAATGACCCTAGATTTGGGGTCATTGACTCACTCTTTAGAGATCAAGAGGCAAGGTTATGGCTGGCATTTCTTGTGTCTAGTAAGGAGCAAAAGTGAAGTGCTGACCTATGCGAGTGCTGTACTTCTACTGATGAGTAGTCAACAGTCAATGTTTTCTGGGATCCAAATGTGAATTCTACAATCAGGAGTCTGTCTGCTGTCACCTTCTAGTAGATGCCACCAACAAAGACTGCTGGGAGGGATCTAAGGGGAACATAATGAAACGAACTCTGTCAGAAGGACTGAGAGGAGGGCTGAGCAACACCCTCAGTGTAGTAATTCCACACCAGAGATCATAGCAATCCCCTCTCCATGAAGCAAAGAGCTATAGATTGCCCACCTGACACACAGAGGAGCCAGTTCCCGGACTGCAATTGATTCAGCTAATTAAAAGTTTGATCTTTTTTCTAGTTGTTCTAGCTTAACTCTGCAGGTGTCAGAACAATGAAAGCTATGAGAGAATTCAGAGCAAGACAGAAGCCAGCCATGCCCGACCTCAGAACACACTCCCCTCTCAGAGACAGACTGGCACTTGGGGGACAAGACCATTTCAAGAAAGATGCAAATTTGAAACTTTCATTAATACAGTGGATGGGGATTTGCTTACTGAAAATAAACTGTTTCTGCAACTAATAGTGGCCAGAAGAATTTGTACTTTCTAAAAATAATTTTAAAAGCATGAACTCACCCTAGTATTTCATTCCAGAAACTGAAATTAACAGAAAGTTTTAAGAAAAAACTATTTTCTGCCTGCAGCCCGAGAAGCTGATTTCATGCTATAAACCAGTTGTATTCACAGTTACCTAATTTTTTGTAATTTTCTACACTAAATAATGGTTACTATAAAGTAGAAGATACATCACTGTTTGTGTATAGTTCTGTGTGTATATGTGTGTGGGTGTGAGCATGTGTGTATCTGAGGTGTATGCGTGTATCTACCTGACGTCAAGACAAATGATCAATTCTGACAATTCCAGTCCAAAATGTCAAACTAGATGTTTGGCATAATGCAGGTATAAACAACTTCAGCATTGACTGAATCTTTAACATTTCAACCAGTTACCTGAATGTCATGGATATCAAAATATGGAATGTGATGACCTAAAATCTTTAGCCAAAAGGTTGAGCTTTACAGAAGCTTGCATTTTATGCATTATAGATTAATTTGCTAACTAAACAATTTCCCCCTGCTTAGCTTTTCAATAATTCATAGGAAGCTCACAAGGTACAGATAAAAAGTTTACAACAATTAGTTTCAAACAAATATTTTAGCTCACCATAGTACAATGATTATTTTGCAATAATTAGTTACCAAGATTAGAACACATCATTCATCTAGTCATAGCTACAAATTAATTTTCTAACTTTTTTGGTTTCCCCACAAACTGTACAGTTGTCCTTGAATTCTCTGTTGAAGAACTTATCAGTTTTTGATTATACAGAACGTGGTGAAGGGAAAAAAACGGCAACACTTACGAGACATGCTTTTGCTACATAATATGAGTTGTTTTTATTCTCTAGCCTTTGTCTTACTTATACTTTACAGCAAATATGTGAGATGTTGTCATTAATAAACTTCTTGAAACTTTCCTTCTTTGCTTTATTTTTTTCTCTGTTATTTCCCTCTCTCCTCCCCCCAACTCCCGCTCTCTCTCTCTTTTGAGTCAGAGTCTCACTCTGTTGCCCAGGCGGAAGTGCAGTGGCATGCTCACAGCCATCGCAGCCTCGATCTGCTGGGCTCAGGAGATCCTTCCACTTCAGCCTTCCAAGTAGTTGGAACTGTGAACTTGCACCACCACGCCTGGCTAAATTTTTTTATTTATTGTAGAGATGAGGTCTCACCAAGTTGCCCAAGCTGGTCTCGAACTTCTGGGCTCAGGCAATCCTCTCACTTCTGCCTCCCCAAGTGCTGGGATTGCAGGCGTAAGCCACCCCACCTGGCTCCCTCTCTCTTTTGAAAAACATTTTTCTGAACATCTGCTAAATGTGTGGTGCTATTTTAGGTGATAAAAATACATAAAGAAATGGAGAGTTAGTTTTTCTCACAAAATATTCAGAGCCTTAGGAGGAAAAAAGAAAGAAAAAGACTTAACAACAATTATAATTCAAGCTAATATATGCTAAAATGGGAGAAAATATGTTTGTGTAGAACAAAATAAGAGCAATTTCTTTGTTTTCTAGAAAAATTGAAGATCGCTGAAGACAGACCCTATATTTCACCCCTTTTGAATTACACTGCAACCAACTGCAGGAAAAGCCAGACTTTCATTTATATTTCTATTTTCTCATTAATTTATTCACATAATCAAATATCTATTCCATTGCTTACTCCCAACTCTAGACTAGCCAAAGACAATAATCAAAATTTTTCTAGTCGGTTTCAATAATGAAGTGAAATGAATGAATTCTTAGAAATTTTCTTGAAAGAATAGTTACACTGAACAACAGAACTGGAAGCAATAAACATAGTTTTGTTTCCAGAGATCTTAAATATATTACAGACTTGCTAATAAAACTTAGTTTCAGATACAATTATTGATAATAGTTTTTCAGTACTTCACATATGTTCTGTAATTCATTTATTTTTCTTCACAGATGAAGGAATTTAATTCCAAGCACCTTCTAGTTGGGACTAAACATTTTGACAAATGCACTTTTATTTGTGTTTAGTTGGTCATCAGCTTATGAGATATACTGCCTTTCACTACTGTTACTCATTTTTATTAAAGAAAAATTCATTAAAATGCTCAAATATTCATATAGGTACTGATCTTTAGACGAACACATTGACAGGTCAAAATTAAACTTTATTCCAGGCAGTGCTGCTACATGTTGAGAAATCAGTTTGCCCCCTGTAAACTGTATTATTTTTAGAGTGGCATAAAGCTTTTTCTACTATTTGGGAGAAAAATGTTATTATTTTACATATATTCATCATAGTAAAGCATAGCAAATTGTACTTAGAGTATAATTTATACCCCAAACCAAAATAATTGTATATATCCAGATGATTTTTACCACATAAAATAAGGAGTAATGAGGTCACCAAAAAGCCCACTTTTAAAAGATAATTATTTATTTATATCATTCCATGATGAATGCAATATGATCCTTGAATATTTCTTGTTCTTAATGTAAAACAGAAAAAAATTTAAGTAGCAAAATTACATAATTTTGAAATTCACTAAAAAGATAATTCCAGTGATTGCTATATAGTTTGGGCTGAACGAGAAAATTTATCTGTCCTCATCGTCAAAGAAGTTTTAGAGTGGTGAGGGATACAGTTAAGCGCTAGGATTTTGTATTATTTGCCAAAGGAATAAATGGAGAAACTTCTCTCATAGGGGCTGGGATGAAAAGATACAGAGATTTTCAGAGGCCTACTTAATCATATTTATTTACCTAAACTAAAATATAAAGATGATTTAAATTCATCTCTCACAAGCAGCATATGAGAGTGAGAATTTCCCCACACCGTAGTATATTATTGATAAATAATTTTCAGCTTTGGGAAACCTCCCAAGGCATTAAATATTTATTGAGTTCTTATTGAAGAAATTAAAAATAAATGTGGAAAGAAATATAGATCCCTGTATTTGTTCCAGACCTCAAATTCTATTAAAAAAATTAGAGATCATTACTCTAGAAGTTAAATAATTATACAAAGAACTAATACAACATAAAACATAACAAAGAATGTGGCAGATTTTAGATGCTAAAAAAATTAGAGAAAATGTAATACACAAATACACTTGACATAACTTCAGAAAGAGAAGGCACATCTGCAAAAAGTGATGGGTGGAATTTTAATAGATGGAACATATATTGATGGAGTCAGGGAAAAGACAGAGAAAAGACAATGACATATCATGGTATTATGTGCATATAGAGATACCTAAAAGAAATGTGGCTCTTCAAAACATTGCATCCATTTAATCAATAATAAATCTATAAATATTGATAGAGTATGTACTATGTGCCAGGCACTCAGGCAGAGGGAACATAGTGTGAATAGGTGCGGCCTCTGATATTTAGAACCTGAATATTTTTCTCCATAGAAATGCTACATATGAAACGTATACCACATAAATATTCAGTGCCCTTTCACAGATTCAAATTAAAATAATGGTATTTATATGTGTCTACATGTACATACATGTATATGTGTTTATAGTATATAAGCTTTGAACACATGATACATGTAAATTTGTGTAAATAGAAAGATAAATAGAATCATGCCAATATGAATCAGCATATTTATCAACCAATCATTAATTATGCTGTGCTAGGTACGATATCTGGTACTTTACACATAATACTTTGTATTGCCAACAACTTTAAAAAATGTTTGTAAGAGTTATTTTATAGATAAGACTAAATTATATTTCTGTTCTCAATAAGAAGAACATTATTTTACTTGAGTAATCTTGTCTACTTTTCTCTATATTGGGATCAATGTTTTTTAAAAACTAAAAATTGTATTTTTTTCCACAGAAAATGCTTCCAGAAAAGATATCCAGCATAATTTAAATTTCATGAAGCAGTAGCTAGGAACTTACAATACTGAACCTTGTTAAATTGCCATATTTCATCTGCATCTCAGTTGGAATTCCGGAATTATAAAATTAAATTTAATTCTATAATTAATTATGATTCATAAAATAGTTTAGGGTGTTAAACATTTTAAAATCAACCAAATTCAAGCCATAGCAATCTATTTTGGTTATTTTAAGTACAATTTTGTCTAGTTTGCAAAAGATTTGCAATAATAATTCCTAATGATGACATTGTGTAATTTAGTTAAGTATTGACTCAGCTTTTACAGTTTGCAGTTTGGGGTTTGGCATGCAGTACTGCCCTAATGACTGCTATTGGGCAAGAACCTGTAAAATTTGAGTATTTAATAGCAGCATCAGCAGAAACAGTTATGAAAAGATTTCTGGAGTTATTTCCCATTTTTTTCCTCCGGAAAATAAAAAATTTTACTTTAAAAGAACTGATCTTGAAACGACCGAAATTGCTTTTCTTTCTTTTTACCCTTCCATCTTCTAGTTTTTTCTGAGACAGTAATTCTTATACATGTGAACATGCCCACCCCTCTTACTGTCTTAGCTCTTTTTCCTTCTGATTACAAAATCTTCTTCAAGTTGCATTACTATCACTTCCAAACATGTCTACCTTCCCATATTTTCCAACAAACAAACAAAACAATATCAATGACCATATATTTTTTCAATAGAACTTTTGTCTTATTTTGCAGCATGATGTCACTTTCAACTCCCCTGTACACTATCCTTTTATGTCCTCCCCTTGATTCTTTCCTGAAAAGAGTGTTTCCTGAAAAGATAATCTAACACATAATGCCACTTTCATTCTAAACCTTTATTCAGTAAACAAGTCTAAAGGAAGATAAATTCTCTAAAAATTGCTTTCAATTATTTAAAATCTAATGTGTTTTTCTTCAGAAGCACTTTTAATCATTCTATTTCTGAAGACAGGAGATATTTCACATGATTGATTTTTCTATCAAGAGTGTTAAATGTCGTGAAATTTGGTAAAAAATAAAATTAGCTAACTCTGTGCTATTCATTAATCAGACTCTAATTCATTCTTTGAGGAAGATGTAAGTTTTCTTTATTTGGACTGGCCGAATACCTGATTGCTTCAAAACTATTTTGAATAAATAAAACACCTAATCTCAATGGAAAATGAAATCCCTAGAAACTTGCTCTGTCATAGTTGGCATTTAGCTTTGTTCTGTAACGCTACAAATATGGAATATCTTCCCCTCTGCCTCATCTCTTCTTATTCTTTCCCTCCCCTTCCCCCTTTCATGCTTCTTCTTCTTGCTTTCTTCATTCCCATTAACATTTTTCTGATAACAAAAGACAAAGGATCTTGATTTAGAAGCAAGGCATTTTCTCTTCAAGTCAAGGGAACATTTTGAAAATAAGTGAGTGGTACACAGGCAACAGTTTCTGAATTTGCAATAAGCATTTAAATGAATGTCATAATCTTAGGGGATCAAAGGGTAATGTTTTAAAAGCCTCTGACTAGGAAAGTTAGAGATTCGGTGAGAGAAATTTCACAGCAATTTAGGGGCATACATTTTCTAACTGGAAAGAATTTTAGAGAAGTGCTATAATCATTGTATAATTTTAATGAAAACATAGTGGAAAGGCACGGGTGTGAGGTGACTCTTCTGTTATAATGCTCACTTGCAAACGAGGCTGGTTTTCTGTGGACCCACAGAGCAGAAAGGTTTCCACTGGCTCTTTTTTATCACAACTACTTCTCTTCTTTAGGTTACAGTTCCTTATGCACAGGGGTTCCTCAGTGAGGAAGGAGTTCCAGAAATGCACTCTGAGCTGCTTGACCCCCAAACTTGTCCCTATATTATGAATTAAGTACACATGAACAAGGGCCCTGCACTGTTAACTCTTTGCCTTAATTTCCAGAATAAAAAACTAAAAAAATTAAATTATTCCTGTGAATCTGTGCAGATTTTAAAATGACAATTTATCAGTTGTTCCTTTAATCAATCAAATAATAGTTTAAATTTTACAAATTATTTTGCTTAAAAAGAAATGCAAATTAACTGCAGTTAGATAGATGCCCATAACTATTGAATTGAAGTCAAAGATTAATATATTAAAACAAGTATCTTGGATTTGAATCCCAGCTCTTTCACTTAAGAGCTTGTTAACTTGGACAAACAAAACTCTCTGTAACTCAATTTTCTTAGCTATAAATTGGTGATAATAAATTTACCTTCATCTTTCTATTGTTTTGAAGATAAATCAAGCCAATACATATTGAACTGTTCAAATAGAACTTGAAAAGTATTAAGACCTCAAAGATGTAATTATTAATAATTGAATGTCATATTTAAAATATTGTTTATTACTGTGTATGCTTTATTACATCTGATCTCCCAATCATCCCAGTTTCTCTGCTTTGCTTACTTCATTTTACTTGCAATCTCGGGTAGAGGTAAGTATATAAGAGACATGTACTTCTATGACTTTTGGTATCCTCAAGGGTTCCTGGAATAAGCTCCACAAAGAATATTGAGGGATGACTGTACAAGAATATATCTAAGCGGGGCTTGGTGGCTCAGCCTGTAATCCCGCGCCTTTGGGGGGCTGAGGTGAGTGGATTGCCTGAGCCCTCGGGTTCAAGACCCGCCTGGGCAAGCGAGACCTCATCTCTACAATAAATCAAAAAAAAAAAATTAGCCTGGCGTAGGAGCGCGCGCCTGTAGTTCCAGCTACTTGGAAGGCTGAGGCTGAAGGATCGCTGGAGTCCAGTGGGTCGAGGCTGCGGTGGCCGGGAGCAGCCACTGCACTCCAGTCTGGGCGACAGAGTGAGACTCCAACTCAAAAAAAAAAAAAAACAAGAATATATCTAAATTCTTCTATAAATAAGTACAATATTTCTTCTTGTGGGAGGCATTAAACCCTTAAGGAGCTAGGAATTCTCGTGTTGTAGGAATGCCTACAAAGAGGCACAAGTTCATCATGGGATACCAGAGAGCTTGTTTTAACCATGTAAATGTTTCATGTGGCATAAAAGCTACTAATTATTTCTTCAGTTATCTAAAATTAATTCTGCTGCCTGCTTTCACGTTCCCCATAGACTTGTGCTTGGCAAACACCACAAATCTAGCACTTCCAAAGGAAATAAGCTCCAAGGAAGAATTATAATGCAGTGCGTTAAGATTCCAAATATAATTTATCTTGCTAAAATTGTGTCTGATATTTGTCTATGAGAATGTGCTACCTACTTTAATGAATTGACCAGAAGAGAAGGAAGGAGCAACAGACCAACAGAGTAAGAATAATAGAAATCATTATGAAAATGATTACTTTCTAGGGCATACTCAAGAACAAAGACTCTGACACTTGGCCCCCAATTGCCTCAAATAATCCAAACTGCAATGAATGTGTGTGTGCGTATGTGTGTGTGTATGTGTGCGTGTGTGTGTGTCCACCTTAGAGTACTAGTGTGTGTGTGTGTGTTCCACCTTAGAGTACTAATTTCTTTTCTTATCTCCTCTCACCAAACAGGAGACAGACAGGGAGAGGGAAAGGGACAGGGAGAGGGACAGGGACAGGGAGAGGGAGAGGGAGAAGAAAAAGGAGAGGGAGAGGGAGAGAGAGGGAGACTATATTTGTCTTCAGACTTATTCTGAAAGTAGTTTGGAAATAACTTCAGAGGCCCCTGTACCACTGAAAAATAAGCAAGACTGATTTGCATGTTTAAAATGACTCTTAAGTTTTGAATCTACTGAAATGACGGCCTTAGACAGTCTGAGATTGCAACTTCCTCCTGCAAAGTGAGTTAACTTTTCCTTCCCTTTTAAAACATTGACCAACATACTCATGTAAACATCAACAAAATAGCTTTCTAAAAAGTTTGTTATTTTATTTTCCAACAAGTAGTATGACTTTACCTGTCTCATTCAAGCTTAAATATTAATATTGTTGTCAGTTATTTCTAATTTGATAGTTAAAAATTGTGCTTCATTTTTGTGTCAATTTGCATTTATTTCACTGGCAAATTAGGCACATTTTCATAAATTTATAAATTATGTGTATATCATCTTTTGTGAATTGTCTCCTATTCTTTACCCATCAATAGTGAGTTTTGGCATTTTCATTTGAATATTCTCATTTACTACAGATATTACCATATTGCCTTATTTATCAGTAGTTAGTAAGTTCATTTTTCAACTTAAAACTTTAATTTTTCGATATTCAGATAAATTTGTGGTAGAGTCAAATATATTATTTTTAATGTTATAATTTATCACTTGTATGCTTAGAAAGTGATTCTTATCCAGAGATGAGGCAGATTTTCACCTGCATTTTTGTCTAGCTTCATTTATTTATTTATTTTCACATTTAGTACTTTAGTGCTGTTGGAATTATTTTTTTTGAATTCAGGAGCAATAGACTTTACATTAATATATTGCTAAATACC
Source organism: Tarsius wallacei (assembly GCA_963574415.1). Classification (NCBI taxonomy): domain Eukaryota; kingdom Metazoa; phylum Chordata; class Mammalia; order Primates; family Tarsiidae; genus Tarsius; species Tarsius wallacei. The sequence goes on along the minus strand of CAUYQG010234491.1, from coordinate 8,474 downwards.
CCCATTCCACAATATACTGTATTGAATAAAGCAAAGCTCACCACGTGATTACAAAGCTTTTAAATATTAAATGTGAAATCACAGAAAAAAATAATGTGTACCAGCAGTCAAGTCAGATATCACCAGGAGAAGATATCATGTTGCCTTTCAATGCTCTTCTTAAAAAATTTCTTAGGAAACTTTAAGAATCTTTAAGAAGCTTTCTTAAGAAAGGAAATTCCATGATGAATTTATTGTAATCCAGGATCTGGTTTTCTGCCTGACAGAGGTTAAATCATGATTTGTCAAAACATCAACAATAGATTTTTCTCTTAGGAATGATGTATCTAAACTAAACTCACATGCCAATGGACTCATTTACAATGAGATTAATAACTGGCATGATGATCAGTGTATTCTACTTCTGCAAAGCTGACTGGCGCACAGCTCCGAATACTAGTAGGGGAGAGTATGACTTGCTGAGTTAGTCTGAAAAATTTGTTTTTTTGTCATTAGGTTACTGAAGCTTTAAAATTTACACAATTGTATTGGTTATTTACGATGATTTTTATGCATAACAATTGTGTGAGCCTATTTCGCAATTCAGGTCTCTAAGAGAAAGCTCTCATATTCCTAAACTATTAGGACTATGACTCACTTAACAACAAGATGAGGATAGCAATGTTGTTTCTGTTTACCCTGTTTGTTTGTTTTAATCAACCTGCAATTCTTGTACCAGTTCCACTATCTTTTAGCTATAGTAATGTTTAAATATGCTTTAATATCTAGTAGGAAATTTTTGCTTTTACTTTTATTCCAAACTACTTAGTTATTTTTGCCCTCTTCTTGTTTAAGAATATTTTCAGAAGTACTTGCATTTTTAAATTTAAAAAAAAAGACATTTTGAGATTGTTGCTGAAATTAAATTAAGTAAATATTGGAATAATTGAGATCTTTAGACTTTCAAACCTCACCATTATAAACACAATTTGCTTCTTCATTGACTCAAGGCTTTTATACTAATAAAATCTTATTTTCTTCATTCAGGCCCTACATAATGTTCTACCATTTTATATTTTACGTAGGAATTATGGATGAGATCCTTTGTACTGTAATTTATTATCGCTGGTATCCAGAACAGTTATCTTTTGGAAATATCCATTTGAAATGCTCTTATTTCTAGGCCATTTGTTGAAGTATCTCATTATTCTTTACCCATTTATGCCCACAAAATTCGATTTTATCCAAATACTTTTATTCATTGAGAAAAGATTTATGACCATATACCAGGCACAATGTGAACCTGTGACAATACAGAGATAAAGAGCTTATAACCAGTGCATGAAGGAAACTTTTTCCAGTGAATGGGGAAGGATGAAAAGAAAAAAGTGAAAGGAAGAGGTGGCATTGAAAAGAAGAACAAATATCCATTCTAGAGATTCAGCACATCACTATGTGATGTTTTGCAGATTTGCCTCAAATCTCTCTGTTTATCTTCAGTGGTTGATTTTTGCATAGCTGTGGTTTTCCTTGTTAGTATGTGCAACTGCTTTGCCTCATTTGAGTCATAAAGTGTTGACTTCTTTAAAATGTTCAATTGATACATAATAACTATACATATTTATGAGCTATAATATACTATTTCAATACATATATACAATGTGTAATGATCAAATCAGAACAATTAGCATATCTAGCACCTCAAACACTTAACATTTACTTGTGTTAGAAACATTCAAAATCCTCTCTTCTAGCTATTTGAAAATATACAATGAATTATTGTAATATATGATGAATTATTGTCACCCTATAGTGCTATACAACACTAGAACTTATTCCTCCAGTCCAGCTGTAATTTTATATTTATTAATCAATCTCTCCCTATCCCCACTCCTCCACCATTCCCAGCCACTAGTAGCAATAGAGTGTTGCATTATTAATTTTCAAAAAATTCTACATTCTTTTAAAAAAATTATGCCAGAAGATTTGTTTCTAGGCATCACTGTTCAGAGATTTTCGAATTTTATGGCAAAGAACTAATCTGTGAATATGGACAAAACCTATACAAATCACAGATATTCATTGGGAGTACAGTAGAATAATAGCTTCTGTTTCTACTTTCAGAAAATTTCAAGCGATGATTGATTTTTTTTTTTTTGGAGTGACAATGTTGAGAATGTTCAGTATAAGGAAGTAATACAAGCCTTGGGAAACCATGAACTGTGAACCACAAAACCTTGCTGGCAGTAAAAATAAAATTTTTCATGTCCAGATTTTGATAATATTGGCATTTATCTAAATAGAGTTAATATTATCTCCATATAGAATAGGCCTGTTTTAAAGATATACTGATCTATTCCAAACAAAATAGTATCAAGTCCAAGTAATTTTTAGATTTTATTGTACTTCATGTCAGCAATTTTTTCTTTTGCATGTTCATAAAGAACAATGGACAATATATTCATAAGTTAGAAATTATTCTAGATAATTTATATTTATCTTTCTATTTTTATATTTCCTTTCATTCTGCGGTAAATAGAACAGCATTACACATATATTTGATAGAGTAACAGAGTAGTATTGTCAGCTCTGTCCTGTTATTTCCTTGTTTTAACTTCAAATCATAATTGTATGAAAATACAGAAGAAGTTACTGAGAGATGTGGGAAGTATTTCTGGGGTACCATAGAACAAGTTGAAAAATTATAGCCTCTGGCATGCTTGGGTTTCACTTCCTCACTATGTTACTAATCTGAAAAGAAAATTGAATAATGTTGTCACTGGGCAGTTCTGGAACATGAGACCAATATGCATTTTAAAATTTTCTGGCACAGAGGGGAATCTTATACATTTATTTAATATTTTGCTTTTAAAGTTTCTAGATATTTGAGTGTTTATATATGAACTGTATAAGAAAATATAAAACTTGGGAAAATTATAAACAAGATATTTTATAGTTCATCAATTGTTATCAAATAACATTTTTAACTATGAACTGAAATCACAGGCAGGAAACCAAATGGGCCTTCAACCAAGCATTACATTTTTGAGCAATGTTCACCTTACAAGCATTTTCTGTGACCAGCTATCTTGCTATCTGGCATCAGCTTAATTAGCCTGAAGACCAGGAATTTGCTTCTTAAAAAATTACTCCTTTGTATTACTCCAGGAAAACTTCACATGTTAAATCTACAAGCAAACTAGGAACTCAAAATACTGTCAAGAGACATGCATTGTAGGCGAATGCATCTTCAGCTAGGAATTAAGAGTTACAAGCTCTAATCACATGTTCACAGCTAGATTACTTGAGTGACACTGGGAAAATCAACCCTTTGTGTTTTCAAATTCTGTGTCTGCAAAACGAAGTGGTTGGCTAAATAATCAATGCAAAAATATTTTGATTTTGTTTTATATTCATGTCCAGTGGCTGTTAGATGTTATAGAGCCAGAATTATAAATGGGAAGTAGTGATTGTTACTTTTTTTCTATGATGAATAACCATTTGCTTGGGCTTATATAAGGATCTGAGTTCAAATAAATAAAACCTTGAAATTGTTGAACAAAATTAGTTTAACTGTTCATTCATTTGCTTTTCTAACTATGATTATGTGGTCTCATGAATTATGATTAACTTATGAATAATAGACAATCTATTATTCAGTGCCACTACAGAAAATACAACCTCTAAATAGATTTTCTGAAATGGCGAGGTGAATATAACCAAAGACAGATTCTTGAATTCATCTTATTTTCTTGCATGTAGAAATTTTTCTCTAAGAAAATAACTTGGTCCCTTTTGAGGCAAACTTTAGAATGTGCAGGGAAAGTTTTACCATTGCAGAGTTCCAATTTTGCTGACTAGAACTCTGCCACAGAACCTCCTGATACTGAAGAGAATAAACCGTACATAAGCTGCGCTCTGCTGAAGTAATCGTTTTCATTAGCACAATTTTCATCTGACCCTGAATTGACCCTGGAGCTCTAATTATACTTAAACTTTAAGTATAATTGTGAACATACGGTAAATGAAGAATACATGAACCTGAGTAAATTTACAAAGTCAGCTATGTAAAAAGAGATTCTTAGAGGTCACACTAAACTAATATGTAAATCTGTAATGATTTTCACCTCCAGAAATAGAGGTTATTCTTTCCCTCAGAATAATTACTATCATTCTAGCTTTATAAGTGTGCATTGTTATTGCTTTGTAAGACAAACTGATTTCAAATCTTACTTTTCCTCCTATTTTAGAATCCTTATTATAGTATTTTTATGTTGATCTATTTTCATTTTAAAATGTTTCTATTTTCTTAATGCCAAAACAATTGACCTTGTCCAGAACAATCCTGTTTTTATATAAAATTTCAAGCTAGTAAAGACATATATAAAAAGAAAAATGCCATAAGCAGTAAATGCTGTTCCCTTTGCGTTATATTACATCAGCATATTCAAATAATTCTCTTTCACTCATTACGTATCTATCTTATGCTTACTTTTTCTAAAATTTCTTCAGTTTTTTAAGAAATTCATGCTGCTGATCACTCTTTCGTGGGGCAGAAATAGGATAAATACTGTAAAGGAGTAAAAACTTTGCAACAGCCATTTTAATGTATGATTATTCAACGCAATCCCAAATTATTTGAAGAGTTAAAGATTGTGCTCCTACCTGGAAGCTGAATGAAGAGACCCATATTAACAATGATCATTTGCATTTTATGTTTTAATGTAAAAGGTATTTGCAGAAGTATTGTGTATATTCTCTGTTGTTATTTAATACTAATAAGACTTGGGCCATGATTAATATATATATTTTTTGGACTGGCAACTTACTTGTGAATAAGCCAATAACATTAACATGTACCTCAAATAAATAGTCATTTTCCTAACAGTTTCTGCATTATCTGATGTATATTTAGCGAAATCATCATACTAGCTTGCCACCAATTACAGTATTATTGATATAAAAAATTAAGACCACATAAAGAATGATTACAGAAGAAGTAATTACAAGACATTTGAGGCTAGTTTTGATGGAATTATTAATTGAAAACCAAATAAAGTAGTTTGTTCAGATCAAGCAAATAGAATCTTCTTGTCTCAAAGCTCCAACCTCATTTTATTTGATTTTAAAACACTAAAGTAACTGATTAAAAGTTCCAAAGACATTTGCCAACTATCTAATCATGTTTACATTTTAACATAACTATGGCTTCCATTTTCTTCCAGATTTGAAGGTCAAATACTTTACCTGACTCTTCAATTCTCTAGCAAAGCACCTGACAACAAACCCAGATAGGCATAGAGGCTATAATAGAACTGAAGAACAAATGAATTTTGAAATAAGGAAATGGAATATTAAGATTGATAAAACACCTAGCATGGTGGCTTGGAACAGAGTGGGTGGCAGATATTTGCTTGACCATAAGATGAATGCAGTGACAATGTATAAATTACTAACTCCACTTGGCTAACTAGGATGACCCCACATGTCATGCAAACACATTCAATCACAATGTTACTGTAGAGCCCAGCACCAAGGCAAAAAACATAAATTAAAAAGAAATCTGAGCATAATGTGAAATAATATTACAGATTTCACTCCTAAATTCTTCTTTTATTTATTGAAGAATTGATTTATTCAAGTCTGGGTTTATCTCACCTACTAGCTTAACTAAAGATAGCCATAACACTTACCAAACATCTGTGCTGGTATCCTGTGACCCTCACAGTGAACATTTTTATAAAAAATATTGTGAAACCGATGCACATAACATAGAAATACTAAGGTAGAAAAATTATTTCTGCCTCCTAAAAACTATTGTACAATGAAATTTTTTACTTTTAATAACATACAGAGAAGGAATTCCATGAACTTTAAGTCATACAATATTTATAGTTTATTCATACTTACAAAAGGGTTTATATTGAATATTTAGAATTCTTATGCAATATTATAAAGAAGATTGTGTCTACAGACATTGGATTTTGAATTTTATCCTGAATAGATATTTGCAAACAGTGATGTCTCATATTAAACTATAATTTGTATTTTCCTCAAATTTTCTATTATGAATTCTCCTTGTAAGTCATTTTAACACCTTAAAATTTTTGAAGCAAAGAACATTATTATACAACGTAATAAATATTTTCTCCTTCAGATGAAACTAGTCTCCTTTTTTCATTCTGAATGTAGAATATCTAATATTATTCTTTATAATATATGCTTAAATTCTTTTGTTTGGTGAATGTTACTAAGTGCCACATTAGTCCTATATTTACAATGTCTGCAAATAAATGGACAACTGAATGATAATCTTAAATCAATTTTTTATTTCTTTTGACTTTTATTTTTTCCACCTAGATTTGTTTTACTATTAAATTTGTTTCACAATGACCTTGCTTTCTGATTTAACAATTTGTATTTTTGCTTTAATGCCTTCTGCAGAACTAGGTCCTTTTGGTGTTTCAGGAGTTTTTTCCTGTTTTTTTTTTTTTTTTTTTGAGGATTCTTGACCTTTTGATCTTGGTGTTGATGGTTTTGAGCTTCCCTTTTCTGGTTTGATTTGTGTGCATTTTTGGCTAAAGTATGTGGTACACATTTCTTCACTAGAGCTTTTTATTCAGTTTCCCTTCTCCTCCACCTCCTCTTCCTCATCATCATTTTCAACATTAGCATCATCTTCATCAGCAGCAAGTTTTACTTTTTTTCTGTGGAATCTTGCTACCACATCTAGGGGCAGATGGTTTCCAGATATACTTCAGAGTTTCACATCCTCCTCCTCTTCATCTTCTTACTCTACATCTTCCTCCACAGCTAATAAGTGCTGTCCACTTATATGCACAGGCTCTGAGTCACCCTTCAACTGTAAGACCATGGTGGTGTTTCTTCAAAGCCCCCAGGGGAAACTATTGGTTTTACAGATATTTTCAAAGTTGCTATTGTTACTTTCATTGGACTACCTTCAGAATTCATTTCCTCTCCTTCAATATGTGCGATTCATTCTTTGCACCAGCCCCTAAACTGACCATTCATAAATTTAACTATTGTTCATTTTCATCATTATCCACTTTGAAATGATTATCTTTGCTGGCCTTTGGTTCACAACTGAAAAGAGCGTTCTGAGGCCTCAGTGGGTCATGTTCATTTCCATTAAGTCGTCCATGGGGTGGTGGCAAGCACTTTAGGTGGAGAGAAGGCTGACAGAGGTAAACTACTATGGCTCCAGAGAACAGTTGCACAGAAAGAAACCACATCAGGGACTCTTCTTAATTAAAAATAGAACAACACAAAAAAATTACCAAATTAGGTCTATATGAGATATATTTTCTACTGATAATTGTAGCAAATATTATACTTTATATATTTTTTATATTTTTACTTTATTTTTTAATTAAGTTAGCTAAAGATTTATCAAATTTATATATTTTAAAAAAATCATGATATTGATTAATTCGGTCTACTCTTTTTCGCTACTTCATTAATTTATGTTTTTATTTTTATTACTTATTTTATTATGTTTTTTCTAGTTTTTAAATCTGGAGATATAATTAATTTTCTATATATTTTATTAGCAGTGATTCAATGTTTAAGGTTATAAATTTTGTAATCACTGGTTTTAAAAATATGAGGTTCTAATATGTAGTATTTGATTTACAATGCTATAATACAGATTATCAATTCTAAGAATATTTATGGACTGATTCTCAAAATTGTTATTTTAAAATGTTTAAACAACATTAATTAAAAAGATATAGTATTGTTCATGAGCAGAGAAGTAAATAAATGGAACAGAATTTGGGTCAAAAAGATATTCATTCATAGGTATAGAAATGAATTTAATATTAGATAAATTTTGCATTTAAGCTTAGCAGGAGAAGTAGAATTTGGACATTTGATCATGCATTTGGAGAAACAAAATAAAAGTTAAATCTCTTTTTAAAACTTTACATACCAGTAAATATCTTGTGGGTCTACACAAAAGAAAGAATAAATATGCTAGGAAAAAACATAAACGGTTTTATTTTATTTTTAAAACTTGGAGTGTGAAAAGTTTTTCTAAAAAGCACACTACATATATATGTTCGTGTATTTATATGTGATCATGAGATTTTTATAATTAAAATCTAGAACATCTTGATATAAGAAAGGACTATTAAAGGAAGTAAAAATATAGTTGCAAATTGGAATAAACATTTTGCAATGTGCTATTACAAAGCTAGTTCATATTCTGAATATATACAGAACTCTTAACAATGAATTTTAAAAAATTATAACCAACTCTCTAGAAATTTTTAGCTAAATGACCTAGTAAAGCACACTTTCTGTTTTTGTTGTTGTTGTTGTTGTTGTTGTTGTTGTTGTTTTTTTTTGAGTTAGAGTCTCACTCTGTCACCCAGACTGGAGTGCAGTGGCCGCTCCCGGCCACTGCAGCCTCGACCTGCTGGGTTTCGGCGATCCTTCCGCCTCAGCCTTCCAAGTAGCTGGAACTACAGGCG
>CAUYQG010234484.1:0-11309 GCA_963574415.1 Tarsius wallacei | reverse complement strand
GGAAGGATCGCCGGAGCCCAGCAGGTCGAGGCTGCGGTGGCCGGGAGCGGCCGCTGCACTCCAGTCTGGGCGACAGAGTGAGACACCAACTCAAAAAAAAAAAAAAAGAGTAAGAGAGTAATCTGTTTCCTCTATTCCAGCTTCTAGGAATTTGAGTTCGAAGAAACATTCAAAGTGAATTGTAAAAGGGAAAAATGCACAAACAGAATACCCAGAGAGATGTCAGGCAACAATAATTAGAAAAAGAGGAAGAGAAGACCAAAAAAAAGTGAAGAATTATTTTAAATCCACATAGAATGTGGATTAAAACGACAAACCGAGCATAGTGGCTCATGTCCATACTCCCAGTACTTTGGGAGACCAAGGGAGAGGATTGCTGGAGCCCAGGAGGTCGAGGCTGTGGTAAGCAGTGATCATGCCACTACCCTCCAGCCTGCGTGACAGAGTGAGACTCTGATTCCCAAAAAAAGTGTCCTGAAGCTGGAGACAAATTTATGGCTTTTTTTTTTTTTTGAGTTGGAGTCTCACTCCATCCCCAAGGCTGGAGTGCAAGGGCACGCTCATGGCCACCGCAGCCTCGACCTGCTGGGCTCAGGTGATCCTTCCACCTCAGCCTTCCAAAAATTTTTAAATCTATTTTGCTGTTGATGGGAGGGTGTGAACAGGGGTGAGCTGTGATCACGCCACTACACTCTAGCCTGGGAGACTTTGACAAGAAAGAAAGAAAAGAAGGAAGGAAGGAAGGAAGGAAGAAAGAAATGACAAATCTTCCAAAAAGGGCAGAGAAGTTAATGCCAAATGTGGGGGACAGGAGGGAGAAAAAGAGGTGAAACTGACCAGAATGAGATAGCTTTAAGATGAGTTTTCTTCCTACCGTCAATAGCTAAATTAACAAGCCAATTGCTAATATAATAGCAGAAGAAATTTCTAAGAAGGACTGACTAATAAGTCAAAGAAAGAGAATTTTTTTTTAGATGAAATATAATTACCTGAGCCTCTCCAATTCTTTGTCCCACAGTTTCTTTTACTCCCGAGAGGGAAATACGAACTGATACATTAATGAAGTTTGCCTGGACTGCCTGACAGCTCCAGCCTCATGACCTTTGCCAGAACTTAAAGCGCCCCACCCCCCAAAAGCATTTGGCCTTTATCAGGGCTTCAGATGGATCATAAAGCAAACCATGTGTCCCGTATCACATCCAGTCACAACTCGCATGGGCCTTTTAACTCAATCACAGTATCTTGGAAACTTCCAATTGGAAACAGTCATTGGAACATCTTGTCTGGGGCCAGGGCAGGGTGCACACACCCTATCTCGTCTAGCTACTTAGCTACTTGCTCTGTTTGGTTTTAAACGTGATTTTTTTCTTCCCCTCTCTGAGATATATCCTGCCATCAGGAGGATCCACTTCCGGGCGTTTCTCCCTCATGCTGGCCTTCTGCTACTCATGTTCTAATATTTGTCACTCGCGAGAATCTCCACCGCTCTCAGAGGAGAAATTTCCCACCGGGAAAGAAAAAGGAAGCAGTGAACAACGTGCCTCAAGATTTTAGAAAGAACGAGGAAAATGTGCTTGGAAATCAATGGGTTGGAAATAAATTCCTTGTTCTCTAGACACCTGGCATGTCCCCCTGCCAGTCCCTAGGACTTCACAGCTTCTCATGCTGTGTTGTATTTTTATGTCTATATATCAAACCCTCCCACTACAATGGGAGTCTGTGGCATGCATGGTCGACATGATATAGGCTAAATGTGTATGGTGGTGAAGAAAAACGTAAATGGCATTACCATGGCAAGAAAATAGCTGGGTTTGGCTGGGTAACTTTGTTTTCTAGACATGGAAAGGATAACCAACTCATGTTGGAATAGAAATCCTCTCATCCTGGGCACCAGAGTGGTCCATGAGCTACCCAAACATCAAACCAAGAGCCTCACGTTGTTCTGGCCGGGAAGACACAAGCAGCCTTCGCACTGGACCAGCCCCTAAGCTCTGACTCTTCAGACGCATAGACCAGGGTGCGCTGCTTCAACTTTCTGACACCCTGGCCTGGCCTCCTCACACTTCAGTGGGAAGAAGCAAGCCCTCCAGCATCCTCTCTCCACCAAATCCCCAGCCTGTGTCCATGGCTACCACTCGTTTCTTCCTTCCTGTTAGGAGAATCCAAAGTCACTTCAAGCCTGGGGCCAAGATCCCACACCTGCCCTTCCTTCGGGCCCGTTCCTTCTTCTCCAGCGGCAGAACCCACCTCTCCCTCCTTTCTTCAAGATCCCCCCCACCAGCTTTCGATGTGCTCTGGTGTCTCCCAGTCCAAAACACATGCAAAACAATCCCACCTTCACCCCACAGACCTCTATTCTCTTTTTCAGCCAGGACTCTCAAGACATGTCTGCGACCTTTTCCATACTGCCTCCCCTCCAATCCACTCTGCAGCCCTTTCCAGATCGCCAGAGGTCACCAGACACTTCGTTTTGTCAAATCCAAGGAAAAATTCTTTTCTTTTCTTTTCTTTTTTGAGAAAGCAGAATTTATTGAGAAGACAGAAAAGCTTGCACAGTGGGAGGGGACCTGAGGGGGTTGCCCGATTATTTTCTTTAAAAGCCACGCCCTCGTTCCTAAAATACTCTTTTTGACTTCCTTGTACTTGTCCAAAAAAAGCCAGAGCTGGACAGCAGTTAAAGGAGTAAAACAAATTTTATTTATTTGTTTTATATATTTTTTTAAAGGCGTGGGGTACAATTCAGGATTAGGTATACAAGTGGACATCGTACAGGTAAAGTTCGGGCCTCCCTTTGTTCCCCACTTGGCCTGGTTTGAGATCAGGTACACTTATGGATGTTGTGTCCTCCATCCCACCCACCCCGGCAGTATCCCGCTACTGCCAATCCCTTTCTCATAGTATCATGGTAAATGTTCAGGGTCCACTTATGAGTGAGAACATGTGGTACTCTGTCTTTGTTTCTGTGATAGAGCATTCAATATTATAGATCTACATCCTTTTGTCCTTCTTTATGACTGCATAATATTCCATTGTGTACGTACCACATTTTTTTTTAATTCTTTTTTTTTTTTTTTTAATTCTTTGACTACTTTTTATTTTTGCTTTGGGTAACATCTCTGTCTTGGGGACATTCATTACCACTGACCAGCAAGATAACATAAGAACAAACCATCCTTCATTACCACATTTAATTGTTATAATATTTTAAATGAGACCAAACCTTCATAGAGACATTGGATCAAGCCATTCCATTGCATTAGAATGGCTCGATGGCATTTTCATAGATCCTCTTTCTTTTTTATAATCATTTGTCTAACCAGAACTGCCACGTCAGGCCCAATGACTTCAATGGGCTCCTCTGGCCTCCAAAACTTCACAACTTGACCGTCAGGGTTTACCAGATACTTCCAAAAATGCCACCTTGGTTCTTTCTTTGAAGAATTAACAAGAAATCTAAATGCAGGTTCTGCGTCAGATCCTAGAATCTTAATCTTGTGGAAGATGGGGAATGTTACTCCGTAGTTTTTTCTTGCAAAAGATTCTACTTCCTTGCTCAGGCGGGGCTCCGATTCTCCAAACTGATTGCAGGGAAAAGCCAACACGCTGAAGTGGGATGGTCCAAACTCTCTGTGCAGTTCCCTCAGTGCTAAGTAATTTCTGTCTGTGAGTTGGCAGTCACTAGCCGCGTTTACAACTAGTGAAATTTTGCCTTTAAACTTTTCCAGAGAAACGTTTCTTCCTTTTGCAGCCTTCACTTCAAAGGCATAAAAGCTGTTGATTTTAGGTTTTAGGAATTTTAATTGTAGAAGAAATAGCATTACTGTACATAGAACCATAGACAGCAAAACAGCAAATACCTTTGCTTTGGGCCCCAAGCATTTTCATGTGTAAGCTGTGAGAGGCTCCATTTTGGATGAATCCAGAGGGAAGTCTCAGCAGTCCTCCTGTTTCGATGGGCAGCATGGTTGGTTCCATGTTTTTGCTATTGTGAACAATGCTGCAATAGACATGTGTGTGCAGGTATCTTTTTTGTAGAATGATTTGAGTTCCTCCAGGTATGTTCCCAGTAGGGGGATTGCTGGGTCATATGGAAGGTCAATCTCTAGTTTTTTTTAGAAGTCGTCACACTGTTTTTCATAGAGGTTGCACTAGTTTGCATTCCCACCAGCAGTGTAGAAGCGTTCCCTTTTCTCCACATCCTCAACAGTATCTGTTATTGGTAAAACAGCTGTAAAACAGGAAGAGATCTCAGTGTCGAATTGGGCTCAATTTCCAACACAGCAGAAGCAACTGGGAATGTATAACCAAGGAGTAGAATGAGGATTGATCAATGGAAAACTTAACAGGAAGCATTAGGAGTAAGAAAGACTCTGGCTATACCTACTTAAATAGGACTCTTGCTGAAGATGGGCCAAGGTGATCAGGTATCACCTGGTAGGGGGTAGAGGATGAGAAACCCAGATATCAATGGTAATCAGATGTGGAGGACAGGTGAGGGAGGGTCTTACTACATGGACTTAGGGGTTTTTTTGCTAAGATTGGGTTTTATAAGGAAATACACAGGTGGGTTTAGGAGACGGCCCAGGAGACTGACTAAAGTTTCGTCAAGCAAGGAATCTTTGTAGAGTCCTTTTTTTCCTCCTAAACTTTCGGGTTCTTTCTCTTTCTCTTTTGCTGGCCTTACCCCCTCTACCCAAACCCTAACTGTTGGAGTAACTCAGCACTCAGTCCTGTGACAATCCTCTTCTTACACTACCCTCTGCATAGGGGATTCCATCCAATTTCATGACTTTATTTTATTTATTTTATTTTTTGAGTTGGAGTCTCACTCTGTCACCCAGGCTGGAGGGCAGTGGCACGCTCCTGGCCACTGCAGCCTCGACCTACTGGGCTCCGGTGATCCTTCCGCCTCAGCCTTCCAAGTAGCCGGAACTACAGGCACGCACCACCACGCCTGGCTAATTTTTTTTTTTTTTTGACTTATTGTAGAAATGAGGTCTCGCCAAGTTGCCCAGGCTGGTCTTGAACCCGCGGGCTCAAGCAATCCTCTCACCTCAGCCTTCCAAAGCACTGGGATTATAGGCGTGAACCATCGTACCCAGCCTATTTTCATGACTTTAAATAGATATGTTGATGACTCCTAAAATTCCTTATCCAGTCTTGATCCTCTGGGTTCCAGAATTATCTAAACCTGCCCAGTTACCATTTCCAATACCGTGTGTGCTCTAAAGATAGCTCAGACTTAGATATCTGGAACAGAACTCCCAACCTCCAATTCTTCCCCTTATGCTCACCCAACCAAGTCATTCTCCAGCCTTTCCTTAGTAAATACTTCCTCCTCTCCCTGGTTTCTCAAGCCTGGGAAACTGCTAAGTCATCCTTGACATCCTTCTTTCCCATTCTTTACATATAACTCAGCATCAAATCATGTAGATTTAATACCCAAAACCTATTTAAAATCTGTCCACGTCTTTCCATCTTTTTAATTATTATTATTATTATTATTTTGAGCCAGAGTCTCACTCTGTTATCCAGACTGGGGTGCAGTGGAATGATCACAGGTCCTGCAGCTTCAGCCTGCTGATCTCAGTGATGTCCTTCCACCTCAGCCTCCTGATTAACTGGGACTACAGGTGCAAACTGCCATGTCTGGCTAATTTTTTAATTTATGGTAGAGACAAGATGTTGCCACGTTGTTCAGGCTAGTCTTGAACTCCTAGGCTCAAGCAATCCTCTCACCTCAGCCTCCCAAAGTGCTGGGATTACAAGCGTAAGCCACCACGCCCAGCCTCCATCTTATATCTTATATTTTATAAATAGTCTTCTTGCATCCAGTCCTGTCCCCTCTGAGCCATTTCCATGCATCAGTCAGGCAAATGTTTGAAAAACTTCTGGCTGCATTAGTCCCTCGCTTCTCCTTGAATTTCACATGGAATATGGTTTCCTTACCATGACCTAAAGCCCTTTGTGATGTGGTTCTATCTACCTCTCGAACCTCTCTGTGGCTCCCTGAAATCTAGTTCCATGGGGTGAGTTGGATCCAATTCATCCTAGAACGCCTCCCTGCACTGTGTGGCATGGTATAGGAAAACTAAGAATCACATTTCTCCCATCCCCCCTTGCAGCTAAAGCCCACCACGTGATTTCATTTTCCCAATCATAAGCACTTGTGTGAGACTTGACTCTGGGCCTCAGTTAATTGGGGAAGAAACAGGGAGGAAGCATCCATTTTGCTGGTGTAGATTGGGCCAGAATCACCATGGATTTACCGTCATTACCTTCCAGCTTTGGTGGTTTCCTGTAGCATGAGTAGCTAGCTCTCCCAGGCGCAGAAGAAACAGTATGGTTCTGGGAGCAAGAGGTTCCAGGAGCAGCTTCTCTGGAATCTCTGCCTGGGTTCTCAGCCCTAGGGCCCCCCTTCCATCTCTTTCAGTGACTTGGTAAACCCTTGACTCCCTCATAAATCTCTTCTTCCTGAAGCTAGCAAAGATGGCTTCCGCTGTCTGCAACTGAACTCTAGCCAATGAACTGACCGATCTTCAGTTATTTAATTGAACCAAGATTGTGGTTTAGAATGTGAGTTTTTTAAAAATCACCCTGCCTGAATTTTAATCCCCATTCTAGCATTTACATACCATATGACCTTGGGCAAATTACTTCATCTCTCTAACTTCACTTTTACTCATTTGTAAAATAAGAATGAGAATTAGTATCTGGCCCGAGGGCATTTGAGGATCAAATGAGATAATACCCATAAAGCCCTTGATTCGGTATCTGGCAAGTAATAAGAGTCCACTAAATGTTGACTTTTATAATTACCATTATTAAGTCTTATTATTTCCTTACTATAGCCTTTGCACTCTGTTCTTCCTTGCTCTGGAAGTGTTTTTCTCTCTGATCCTCCTCCAATGAACTCCCGCTCACCCTTCAATTCTCAGTTTACATATCACTTACTCAAAAATTATTTCCTGGTCCATTGAGACTATCCCACCCCCTCATTTTTCCCTCTTAGAGCTGTCATCAAAATTTGCAATTACATATTTGCTGTGTGTTTATGTATCTAATGCCAATCTCCCACACGACAGGAGCCATGACTGCGTGTGCCCCATCAGATGGCCAGCACCCAGCTTGACATTTTGCTCAATACAAGCGTGAGCTCAATAAACGTTTCTCGAAAGAATGGCCCAGTCATTCTGGTGGCAAACAGACCAGAACCTGCTGAAGTTACGGAGAGCTGTGCCACCTACAAGTTCTGACATAAAGAGCATGGTTTTTTGGGCATAAAACAGCCCAAAATGAGTTTGAGGAATTGCCTGTAAGTATCCTTTATAATACTAAGTTGCATATTGATAGTACTCTACATTTTTCCAAGCCCTTTTAGATATATTAATTCTTTTAATCTTTATGATGACCCAATTATCTTTTGATTCCATCTTTCAGAAAAGGAAGTGAAATCTCCAAAGTGGGCAACACGCCCAGCATCACACAAACAGGAGGCTGCACACTTCGTGAATCACTGACTAATCTCATGAGCTCCAACCCTGGCTTTGCCACTTTCGTGCTGTGTGACCTTGAGTGAATCACTCATCCTCTCTGAGGTGTTTTCTTCACCTGTGAAAAAGAAACAATAGCACTTGTTTTATTGGGAGGATTAAAGATTATATGTATAATATCTGAGATGTGCACTGGGTAAATAGCAGCTAATTCAGATGTTATCACTTCCAACATCAATGTTAAATCACTCAGTTTTACTCAGCAAGATGGCAAATCAGACTTCTCCATAAGATCCTTGTATTCTAGACCATTGAAACCTTGGAATTACATGTTAATCAAAGCTACAACATGAATTCCATCCTCCTTTTTTTTTTTTTTTTTAACTAAGAGAGTTAATCCCCAGATATCTGGCACGGTAACACAAATCTAGCTTTCACCTCAACTTGTTCCCTCTTTGTAATTGGATCATCACTCCTTGATTGGCAGGGACTGGAGCATCCTTTTTCTAGGGTGCTTTGGACAAAGATTTTAATTATTTACCAACGAATGAGAAATTTAAAAAAAACTACGGAGAGGAAGTCCAATGGGCTTCAAGAAACCAATCCTATTTCATAAAGAATTCCATAAGGGGACTTATCCAAATCAGAGCCAAAAGTCCTAGCCTCGTCCTCAGAACTTTTTTAAGCCCCAGGCCAGAAAAACCAAACAGTCCTGCGTCCTGTTTCTGGGAGGAAATCAACTCTCTGATGAGTACACTGTTAGGCAGAGTGCCACAAACAACAGCCACGGTTTTGCTGTCATTCAGGATGGCCTGATTAGACCATCATGGAGCAAGCATAACCCTACCCCAGATGGCAATAGTTAGCAGACCACGTGACGGGGTGAATCCTATTTTCAGCAGGCTCTCGATGCTATCGGCTGCAACCACAAGTAAATCATACATCACAAACGCGTTCAAGGGGATTGTGTGTTCCCAGTTCCTTCCCCTGAGCTTTGACTTCCGTATCTTGGAAACCCGTACTCCTAAATCTAGGAGATGGACCACGTGCTTTTCTGTGTGACTCAGCTGAACACAATAATTGGGATTCAGAACTCTGACTCCACCCCCCACACACAACATTAGGTCTCATGTTGTGACTGATCCTCCCATTTGAGGTCCCCGGCCATCGTGTTTCCACGTGGACGAGTGGAAACTTCTTCACCTTAGAAAGACTGCTCAGATGTGGCAGAAGCAGTTAAAGGGAGGGAATTCGTGGCCACACTGTAAGTGACGAGAAACCAGACTAATGACTTTATTTTGAAGGCTTATGACTTTAAGCCAATCGTTATAGTATTGCTTCAGAATGTCATCATAAAATCTTCATCAGATCTGAATTATAAAAATGCCAGCTGCCATCCTGAGGAATCAGATAATATATCCTGAAATAGTGATAGTGAATATTTATTTAGCACTTATACTTTGCCAAGCACTGTGCTAGATTTTGGGGAATTACCTCCTTAATCTGTACCACGGCCAAGTGCAGTGGTTACTATAATTCTCCCCATTTTACAGATGACAAAATAGAGGCTCAAAGGAGTCAAGTAACTTTTCTGAGGTCACATAGCCAGTTCGCAGCAGAGGGAATGCTCAATCTCAGGTCAGTTTGACCTCAAAGCTATCCGTAGCATCTCTCTATACAAGTTCTTCCATTTCCCTAGGACAACATTACTAAGGTCAGCTCTAAAACAATGGTGTTCATCCTGTCCTTTCATCCTTTGGATATTAAGTTAGAGTTCTCTTCTCCAGAGTCCTCCTTGATGCCCCACTTGTTTTAGGCTCTCGCATATACACCTAGAGACAAAGTACCTCTTTGTCCCAGCAGTACTTGTAACATCTGATCTTTCCCACTAGACTGTGACCTCAGGGAGTTAAGGGGCCAGGTCTGTCTTATTCACAGACGGAACCCTAGTGAGTAAGACAGTGCCTTGCCCCTGATAGGCACTTAAGAGATGTTTGTGGGATATATGGATTCATGAACAAAGATGACATTCCATCACAGTTGTGATAGCTAATTTTATATAGCAACCTGGCTGGGCTAAGGAATGCCCACATAGCTGGTAAAACGTTATTTCTTTTTTTTTTTTTTGAGTTGGTGTCTCACTCCATCACCCGGGCTGGAGCATAGTGGCACATCACAGCCACTCCAGCGTCGACCTGCTGGGCTGCGGCGATCCTTCTGCCTCAGTCTTCCAGGTAGCCAGAACTACAGGTGCACGCTACCATGCTAATTTTTTTATTTATGGTAGAGACAGGGTCTCGACAAGTTGCCCGGGCTGGTCTTGAACCCGCAGGCTCAGGCAATCCACTTGCCTCGGCCTCCCAAAGTGCTGGGATTACAGGCTGAGCCACTGAACCCAGCCAGTAAAACATTATTGCTAGGTGTGGCTGTGAGGGTTTTTCCAGAAAAGATGAGCATTTGAACGAGTAAAGATCATCCTCATCAATGTGGGCAGGCACCATCCAATCCATTGAGGGCCTGAATGAAACAAGAAGGCAGAGGAGGGGCAAATTTGCTTTCTGCTTGACCTGGGATGCCCATCTTCTCCTGCCCTCGAACATCAGCGCTCCTGATTCTCCTGGTTTTCGGACTTGGACCTGAACTTACACCATTGACTGCCAGCTCTCAGTTCCAGAAGGCTTAGACTGGAACTATATGACTGGCTTTTCTGCACTTCCAGCTTGTAGACGGCAGACCATGGGACTTCTCTTCTGCCATAATCAAGTGAGTCAATTCATTTAGATAGATAGATAGATTGATTGATTGATTGATTGATTTTATTGGTTCTGTATCTCTGGAGTACCCTGACTGTAATAATGATTCTTTTTATAATATGAAAACAGAGAGCCGGGCTTGGTGGCTCAGCCTGTAATCCCACGCCTTGGGAGGCTGAGGTGAGTGGATTGCCTGAGCCCGCGGATCCGAGACCCGCCTGGGCAACTTGGCAAGACCTCATCTCTACAATAACTCAAAAAACCAGCCGGGTGTGGTAGCGCTTGCCTGTAATTCTGGCTACTCGGAAGGCTGAGGCAGAAGGATCGCCAGAACCCAGCGGGTCGAGGCTGCAGTGGCCGGGAACGGCCACTGCACTCCAGTCTGGGTGACAGAGTGAGGCTCCAACTCAAAAAAAAAAAAAAAAACTCGCACGTGGTGGTGCACGCCTGTAGTCCCAGCTGTCGTTCTGAGCTCAGGAAGTCAAATCTGCGGTGCGCTGTGATCACCACACTGCACTCCCTTTGTGACTCGGGTTCTGATGCAAGGGGCCAGCGAGTAGCCTGGGCCACGCAAGGGACGGGATCAGAGGAAGGGGCTTCTCAGCGGCTCCTGGACAAGTGTGGAGCTACGGAAGCAACGAAGGGGCGGAGCAGTGCGGGCTGGGCAGAGCCAGTGAGTGGGGCCGTACCTGCGGGGCAGGCCTCCTGGGCGGAGCTTCTCTGCAGCTCCCGGCCCGGGGCGGAGCTACACTGACGGCAGCCACCTTGAGGAGGGGGTGAGAAGACGGAGCTCTGCCTTCGCCTAGTCCCGCGGGCGGTGGAGGAGGGACCGAAGAGGCTGAGGATACCTGAGCCGGGCGAAGGCGGGGAGAGCCCGGGGGCGGGGCGGGGCGCTTATAGTCCTCGCGTCCGACCGGCCTCTGGGCTCGCGCTTCTGTGGTTCCCTCGGGCCGTCTGCTGGGCCTACTCCGGGCCTGGACTCATGGCGGCGTCGGCTGCCCTGTCTGCTGCGGCTGCAGCGGCGACTCTGTCGGGCCTGACGGTGCGGTTGTCGCGCTACGCT
>CAUYQG010234481.1:0-31481 GCA_963574415.1 Tarsius wallacei | reverse complement strand
TGTAGAAATTAAACTAAAAATTAGGAAAATAAGTCTTACTTAAGCAAAAATCTAGATTTTAAATATAGGAGTATACTGGACTTAGAGTCGATCATACTCAGTGATCTATCACAGAAACAAAGAACAGAGTACCATATGTTTTCACTCATAAGGCAACTTTAAACAATTATTATAACACTATAAGAAAGGGATTGACAGTGGTGGGAAAATGTCAGGGGAGGGAGGGTGGGATTGGCAGTTGAGGGAGACTGCTAGGGGAGGGAGGGGCACACCTCATTAACAAGGGTACCTGCATAATCAACGTTTGTATACCTAACCCTGAATTGTACCCCACATCTTTATAATTTAAAAAAAGGAAAAAAAAAAAAAAGGTGAGTTACGATGAGTTATCTGTAATCCCAGCACTTTGGGAGCCTGAGGCGGGAGGACTGCTTGAGCCCAGGAGTTCAAGACCAGCTTGGGTAACATAGCAAGACCTCATCTCTATAAAACATAAAAAAATTAGCCAGGCATGGTGGCACACACCTGCAGTCCCAGCTACCCAGAAGGCTGAGGCAGGAGGAATGCTTGAGCCCAGGAGGTCAAGGACAGGGTGAACCATGATCATACCAATGCATTTCAGCCTGGTCCAGAGAGTAAAACCTTGTCTCAAAAATAAACAAATAAATAAATAAATAAAATTATAAATATTGGAGTGTGCTACTATAAGAACAGAAAGTACTAGTTTTAATCTAGTGAGTAACCTAAACTTGAAACTAAAATATTTGAATATTTCATTTTTTCCATGAATCAGAGATAATACCTTAATTATAACACTGATATCCTGTTTCAAAAGATAGCTGAGGCCTGGCATGGTGCCTCACCCCTGTAATCCCAGCACTTTGAGAGGCCGAGGTGGTGCCTCACCCCTGTAATCCCAGCACTTTGAGAGGCCAAGGTGGGAGGATCGCTTGAGTCCGGGACCTGTTCAAGACCAGCCTAGGCAACATAGCAAGACTTTGTTCCTACAAAAAAATTTTTTAAAAATTAGCCAGGCATGGTGGCATGCACCTGTATTCCCAGCTACTTGGGAGGCGTAAGCAGAAGGATCACGTGAGCCCAGAAGTTCAAGGTTATGGAGAGCCGTGCTATCACCACTGCAATCCAGCCTGGGCAACAGGTGAAACTCCAACTCAAAGAAAAAAAAAGATAGCAGATATGAAAACATTGTGCTGTTTCTATGTGGTGCTCAGTAAACCACTGTTCCATTATAGCTTTGAATTAATTATTAATTATTATTGGAAATAATGCCTCACTACAGTAAAACAACAAATATCGAAGTAAATGTGAAACTTTATGCTCATAGGTTTTTATCAAAGGCTTCTTAACCCAATAGCCTAGTATGCAAAATTCCTCTTCCTCAACAAAAAGCTGAAAATGGTAATGGCATTTCCCTAAAAGAGACCAAATACAACAAATCTGAATTATTCTGAAATTGAAATACATTTAAATATGGAACTTATATAACTGTATGTAGACATCTGTGCCTTTTACTATAATCTTAAAATTCCTGAGTTCCAGTGACATACTAGTGTGTTTTCTCTGCAAAGTGAATGCAGTTTGTGGAGAGAGGTAAAATGATGCATGTAAATCTCTGGAATTTGGCTGTAGTATCTCATGAGCCTCCAAAGTTACTTGACAATAACTTTTGCCCAGGAAAAGTTACTTTTCACTTAAGTAGTATTAAATATGATACAAGCTTGCTTTCTACAATTTCAGGAGAAAACTAGAGTTGTGTGGCCATAATATTAGTAATTTTTTCATTCTTTAAGCAGTATATTTATTAAAAATAGATAAAAATTTCTTTTCTAATAATCACTTATAAACTCTTGAAAAAACTGTATGACAAGCTTAGCAGATTTTCTATTTCCCACTAAGGCAATCTTTATACCAAAAAAGATAGAAATCACAAGGCATGAGAGAGGCACAAACTTGTTTTTTTAGAATTTAATATTTTTAAGAAGACAGAAAATATAAAAATTATCAAAAAAAAATTTTTAAGGTTTATTTTGGGGCCAATACTAGGATTGAAACTCTTTTCTTGTAATTGATTTACAGTAAAGAGTAAAAATAATATCCAATACACAGCAACTATAGCTGTCCAATTTAAAGCCCACCTGTAAAAAGGCAGGACAAAGTGAGCTGACTGAGCAAATATCCGCATCATGACTTATTAACAAATTCCAAATGATTTCAGTTCCCAAGGTCCAAAAGGTGAATCATCTTGCATGCTTAGACTCTACTTCTTCAAGAATCCACTCAATGCCATTCAAAAAACCAGTGAGAGTTTCAGCCTCTGCATCCTGGACCTATGAACAGATAAGAGAGAATGTCGATGTCGTTAGTAAAAAACTGAGTCCAAAATCTTATGATTAGAATCTTCTAGACACACATACACACATACACAAAAAAATACAGAACTAAAAAAAAATCCCAATAAACTCTAGATAAGTCATTCAAGTTTTGTCTCCTACAGTGCTTAGATAAAAATATGATCTTCTCTCCTGTCTTATAACCATTACCAATATGAGGCCTATCACTTACCTTGGACTCAGCTTTGAAAATGGGAGAAACCACCATTGTGACTTGCTTGTCTATATTAAGGGGGGCAAATTCCTCTAAAGGATCTACTTTGAAACCAAAACATTTTTTATGACCCAGATAGTCAGTTGACAAATGTGACATCATATTGCAAAAAGACTGCTACTCCTCCAAATGGTAAAGCTAGAACTCTCACCACTCAGGAGGTAGTTTTCAAACTGTATTCCAAAGAGTCTATGGAGTTCCAGGGAAGAGCTGAGGGAGGAACAAAGGAATTCCGCTGACTTTTTCTGAAAAAGCATTTTCAATTTTAATTTTTCTTTCTGTTTTACCCAGGGGTTTTCACGTCAGGTTTCATTTGAAGAAAGTATTCCATGATTAAAATATATTTTAGAAAGCAATAAACTATAAAATGGAGCATATATTTTTGGTGATTCTTAAAGCACAATACATTGATGCTGAAAAAGTCATGACAGTGGTATCTAAAGAAAATAATCCCCATTATTATTTGACTGTTTCTATGAGAGGAGAGGCAAGTAGGGAACAACTGATCAACTGAAATCATCAACCAAACAGCTTCAACTGATTAAGCTATTAACACTGACTTTAGAATGTCATTAAAAAAAGACATTCTGTCACCAGTGAATAAGAACCTTACCATCCATGGGTGATTTAGAAGATTCAGATGCAGCTCATGAGCCAAATAAAAACATGGCATTCTTTTCACATTTGCTTGAGAAATACAAGATAAAACCAACAATGGTCTTCCTGAAGATCCAAAAGCTGGATCTGTCATTGCCATAATACGAGAAAATTCATCTTGCCATTCATGTCCTAAGAAACGTAAACAAAGTCCTTAATTTGCATCACAGTAATAACTTTTTATATTATATTGAAAAAATTTTTATTTTAAAGATGTGGGGTACAATTCAGGGTTAGGTAGATATACAAATGTTCATTATACAGGTACCCTTGTTGATGTGGTGTGCCCCTCCCTCCCCTGGCAGTTTCCCTCAACTGCCAATCCCACCCCTTCTCCCCTGGCAGTTTCCCATTACTGCCAATCCCTTTCTTATAGTGTTATGATAATTGATCAAGGTCTGCTTACGAGTGTGAACACATGGTACTCTGTTCTTTGTTTCTGTGATGGATCACTGAGTATGATAAACTCTAAATCCATCTAAGTTGCTGCAAAGTCCATTTGTTTGTCCTTCTTTATGGCTGCAATAAAATCAACTAACAAAGCAAGAGGACAAAAAATTTACCAGAATCCAAGCATAACCAATTGTCTCTATTGCTGGATTCACTTATTGATGAGTCATAAAATTAGTTAAGTAGCCTTGTGAGGATAAAAATGTAGGTAAAACAAGAGAAAAAGAAATCACAGTACCATTTAGATGTCTCAATAGTTTAAAAGTAAAAAAAAAATGCTTTGATATAGATATTTTCCTCTCACAAATTCTGTAGCTGTCACTACTCTTTCACTCAAAGGGCTTACTTTCAAAATTTAAGCATATCATTGGGTCTAGCTTTTCTATCCAAACTGATAATCTCTGCTTTTCATTAGAGTGTTTAGTCCATTTACATTTTGTGATAGGCAGAATTGTAAGAGAACCTCAGTGACTCACACTCTTGCATAATCTTTTCCCCTTGAATGTTGGAAGAACCCGCAAACATGATGGGGCAATATTCTCATGATTAGGGACAACTTCAAGACAGCTGATTTTAAAAAGGGAGACTATCCTCAATGCACCTGTCCTAATCAGGTTAGCCCTAAAAGGGTTCTTCTTGTTGAGAGATTCAATGCAAAGGAGACTATTGCTGGATTTGAAAAGGAAGGGAATTATATAGCAAGGAAAACTGGTGGCCTGTAGAAGTGGAAAGAAGTCACCTGCTGACAGCCAGTAAGGAAACAGGGCCCTCCTACAACAATAAGGAATTAATTCAGCAAAACTTGAGTGGGCTTGGAAGGGAATTCTTCCCAGAGCTTCTAGAAAAGAATGCAAACTATATATGACACACTAATTTCAGCTTCTGAGACCCTTAAGCGGAGAACCCAGCACTACCACGCCCAGACTTCTGACAGAGAATTGTGAGCTAAAAATAGGTGTTTTAAGCTCTTAAATTTGAGGAAATTTGTTACATATTAAAAATGAATAAATATTTAATGCAATTATCAACATTGTGCATTTATTTTTTAATTTCTGTATTTTTTGTTTTACAGTTGAGGGGTACATGTGAGGATTTGCTACATAAGTAAACTGCATGCAGGTAAAGTTTGGGCTTCTAGCAAGCCCTCCCCCCACCCCCCGGTAGTAGACACAGTACCCAACAGTGATTGTATGCCCCTTTTCTCCCTCTCTCCCTCCCCTCTCTACTACTGCCTAGCATCAGTTGTTCCTGTCTTTGTACTTCTGTGCTCAGTGTTTAGGCCAGCTGATGAGTGAGAACATCTGATATTTAGTTTTTTGTTTCTGTATTAGTTCACTTCAATGGTGTTCTCAAGCTGTATCCACGTTGCTGCAAAGGACAAGATTTTGTAGTTCTTTATGGCGCCACAATATTCCATTGTATATACATACCACATTTTCTTTATCCAGTCCACTTTTGATGGGTATCAGGGTTGGTTCCATGTTTTTGCTATTTTGACTAGAGCTGCAATAAACATACATGTGCAGGTATCTTTTTGGCACAGCAATTTATGTTCTTCGAGGTATATTCCCATAAGTAGAATTGCTGGATCACATGGTAGCTAAATTTTTAGTTCCTTAAAAAATTCCACTGCTTTTCACAAAGGCTGAACTAGTGTACACTCCCACCAACAGCGTAGAAGCATTCCCTTTTCTCTGCAATGACACCAGCATATGTCGCTTTTTAACTTTTTAATGACAGCCATCCTGATCAGTATGAGGTGGTACTTCATTGTAGTTTTGATTTGCATTTATTTGATGATTAGTGAAGCTGAGCATTTTTTCATTTGTATGTTGGCTGTTTATATGTCTTCCTTTGAGAAGTGTCTGTTCATATCCTTTGCCTACTTTTCATGGGGTTGTTTTTTCCTGTCAATTTGTTTAAATTTCTTATAGACCCTGAATGTTAGGCCTTTGTTGAATGCATAGCTTGCAGGTTTTTTTTTTTTCACATTCTGTGGGTTATCTCTTTACTCTTTTTTTTTCTTTAACATTTTTTTTTTATTATTTTAAAGATGTGGGGTACAATTCAGGGTTAGGTATACAAATGTTCATTATGCAGGTACCCTTGTTGATGAGGTGTGCCCCCCTCCCCTAGCAGATTCCCATTACTGCCAATCACGCCCCCACCCTCCCCTGACAGCTTCCCACTACTGCCAATCCTTTACTTAAAGTATTACGATAATTGTTCAAGGTCCGCTTATAAGTGAGCACATGTGGTACTCAGATCTTTGTTTCTGCAATAGGTCACTCAGTATTACAGATTCTAAGTTCATCCAGGTTGCTGTGAAGTTTACTCTCTTGAACAGTCCATCTGTCAATTTTAGATTTTGCTGCATTTGCTTTTGAGAGCTTGGGTATGAATGTATTGCCTACGCCAGTGTCCAGGAGGGTGTTCCCTAGGTTTTCTTCTAACATTTTTACAGTTTGGGGTTTCATATTTAAGTCCTTGACTCATTTTGAGTTAATTTTTGTATATGGTGATATGTAGGAGTCCAGTTTCATTCTCTGGAATGTGGTTAGCCAGTTTTTTCAGAATAATTTGCTGAACTGGTTTCCTTTCCCCAATGTTTGCTTCTGTCAGCTTTGTCAAAATTGAGTTGGTTGAAGGACTGTGAGTTTATTACTGGATTCTCTGTCTTGTTCTATTGGTTTATGTACTTATTTTTGTACCAGTATCATACTGTTTTGATTACTATAGCTTTGTAGTAAAGTTTGAGTTATGGAAGTGTGATGCCTCCAAGTTTGTTCTTTTTGCAGAGGAGTGCTTTGGTTATTCTGGCTCTTTTTTGTTTCCATGTGAATTTCTGGATTGTCTTTTCTAGGCTGTGAAAAATGATGTTGGTGGTTTGATAGGGATTGTGTTGAATCTATAGATTGTCTTGGATAGAAAGAACATCTTGACAATACTGATTCTTCCAATCATCATGGTGCATTTAAATCTATCCTTTACCTGTTGATATTTGACTTATCCCATTTGCTCTTTGTTCCTTTTTCCCTCTTTGTGTTCCTTTTTTGGACTGATTTTTTAAATGATTCCATATTACTTCTAATACTATCTTATTTAGTTTTAGTTCTGTTACACTTTTTTTAGTAATTGCTCAAGGATTTACAATATGAGGGGGGACTCCCAAAATGAGATTCATTAAAAATTATGTATTTATTCTTATATATTTAAACTTCAATCACCTTAAAAATACTCTCTGTTTGATGCAGTACACCAATTAAGATACTTTTTCACTGTTCAAAACAGTTTTTTAACTTGTAAATTTTGATGACTTTTAGTGCTTCTGCCACTTTTTATTTCACCTCTTCCACATCGGCAAAACATTTCCCTTCGAGGACTTTTTTCATCTGAGCAAACAATAAAACATCGCTGGAGGAGAGACCCGGTGAATAGGGAGGGTGGGGCATGGGCGTCAATTCATTTTTGGTCAAAACTTGCTTTACATTCAGCTTGGTATGGACAGCTTGTTTATGTCTATCACCCATCATGAAATGGACAAACGCATTAAAAGAATCTCCAAAAAAAATTCACTGAAACTGAAAACAGCCTCTCACAACAACGCTAACTGGTACACTGATGCCAATAGGTTGCTAGAACACTTACTTAGCAGGGGACACTTGTACTACAAGGGGCTTGCCCTTCAAGAAAAAATCCTGGATTTTTTGGGGTATCTCCTCATACACATGTATAGTATGTATACACTATACCTAATGAATATAATAGTCTACCTGTTCACAAAAGATTGGAGGAAGATATTATAATATTGGCTTGCAGCTAATGAGATTTTTTATTTCACACCTAAATAGCATTGTGAATGGCAATTATTCAGAATAGAAAAAGAATTTTCTCATACAATCCACTTAACTAATCTACTTAATTAACACTCCACTCCAACACCTCTACTATATCCAAATTAATTAATCACACAATCCAGACCTATGAAGCAGTTTGTTTATATGTTTAACAGCTCCCCTGGTAATCCTAACGCACATCAAGGCATGAGAATCCAGTATTAATAGTAAGGGTCAGAAAATTACATTGATAAAATTAACCATCATATTCTTAAAAAGCTACAGTAAAGAATAAAAAGCAAAGAACAATGCAACAGTGCTTTTGAAAGGAAAAAATGCTTACTTTTATGAGCTTCAGCATTTGCAACATAGATGAACCCATCTACAACTTCACACACCTTCTGAATTTGTGGAATCACACTGTACCGACTTCCTTGTTGATCATCTCCTTCATTCTGCAGACTGAACATCTTGTTAACTGCCCTTGTATGCTCTTCCCTTGCTCTATCTCTTTCCTTTCTAGAAAAAGAAAAATGTAAAGATAAAACATAAAAAGATAATAAACAGGCTCCATCCCCCTAAAATGTTCTAGTCGTGATGTTTCAGGTAGGCCACCAAGTAGGCAGCCTCACCTGGTAGTTGAATATAATATCAGGATGTTGAATTTATGTTGGTTGCTCAATTGAAAATTGACTCCTGATCCAATACCTAAAAAAGAAAATTACAGTTACCAAGACAAATCATGAAAAAAGACGACAAAAGATCAGACTGAAAAAAAACCTTCCCAGTAAAAGCAAAAAGAGCAAAGAAAAAATTCTATGACAACTTATATACAGCTGTGAAACAAAATGAAATGTTTGTGTTGAAAAGCTGCTGTATGCAATTTTCATTCACATGACAATAAAAACATGGAGAGAAAAAAAGAACTGCTAGGCTTACAACAGTCCTTTTTATATCATCATCACTACCATCAGCAACTTTATCATCTTATCAGTAGCAGCTGTATCATAGCAGCTACTACTATTTATCCTCTAGACTTATTTTCATATTTTTATGTTTCTCATTAATCTTACTAACTATGCATATATTCAATGAAGTGCCTTCTTCCTCCTCTGAAAAGCTGCTTATAAATTGATGGGGAGTCATCAATAACACTTTAGGAAATTGATAAAATTCTGCAGATACTGAAACTTGGGATTACACAGATTTGGATTCGAACCCTGACTTTATCACTTATAGCCATGCATTTGTGTTCCTCGGTTTGACACCAAAAAGTAGAAATAATATATTACTCTTAGGCTTACTGTCAGGATGAAATGAAATCGGTATGTAAAACTCCTAGTAGGGTGACTAGTAAATAACAAGTGCTAAATATTAGCTTCTTGCGACTTTATATCAACGCTGTTATTTGTTCTTCCTTCTTAACCTCTTTTCTCTCTGGCTGGGTTAACACTCAGTGGCTGATTCTCCTTAAATGATTTTTCTGGGCTTCCATAGCTCTACTACTTTTTCTTGCTCATAAATGTCCTCTTTGATCTGTTAACTTCTTTTCATTCCCACACCCACAATTTAGCCCAAATTAACATTTTTAACCAATCTCCTATGTCCTCTTGCCTCCTACTATCCTTTCTTCTGACAGCAGCTAGAGAAAGAGTTTAACAACGCATATCTAACCAGACCTTTTCCCTGCAAGGCCATTGCTCTTCAGATTAAAAAAAAAAAAAAAAAACCTTAATATTATTTGGCCCCTACTTGCCTCATTAGAGACAACTCCAGCCCTCCAAACTTTAATTCCTGTTTTATAACTAATATATTTGTTTAAATAAGCTATGCCTGTGAACCTAGTACTCCAGTCACAAGGTCTCATGCATGCTCCCCAAACAGATCATATAAACACAATTTACCATGTTTCTGATCTTTGTTTTCATCAGTTGAACTCCCAGATGTTATCCTCTCAATACACCCAACCTCAGTTCAACACAGTCCCCATATTGTTCTGTGCTTCTTGGCCAATAACGTAATCCCCTTATTCTCTCATCTTGCAGAATTGAAACATAAATTGCCATTTTTAAACAATCACCTCATCTGCTCTCTGGGAAATGGAATTGCCATTCCATAGCAAGCAAATTTCCCCATATTCCCAACCTCTTCTGAAGTGTTCTTCTCACTTAATCACTCTATCTGAAGCTAGCCGAGTACTAGGTGCTGCTTCTCTTGCAACAAACTCTCAAGTTGCCTATTTTCCCACACCTCAGGGTAACGAGGTAGGACTGATGTTCTCTTTATTCCCAAAACCATGTCTAAACCATTACTCACCAACCCTCTTTAAAAACTCCACTTCTAGTAGGGGGTGGTGGCTTATGCCTGTAATCCCAGCACTTTAGAGGCGGAGGCAAGAGGACTGCCTGAGCCCAAGAGTTGAAGACCAGCTTGGGCAACTTGGCGAGACCTCATTTCTACAATAAAACAAGAAAAATTAGCCAGGAGTGTGGTGCATGCCTACAGATCCAGCTACTTGGAAGGCTGAGGTGGAAGGATTGCCTGAGCCCAGCAGGTCGAGGCTATGGTGGTCATTAGTGTGCCAGTACACTCCAGACTGGATGAGAGACTCCGACACAAAAAAACCCAAAAATAAACAAAAAATCTCCACCTTTCTAAGAAACACACCATTTAGCTGTAGCACTATCTTTCCTTCCTTGATCTTGTTATTTATGAATCTTCATTTAATAATCTCCTTCCCCCCAAACATTAACTGAAAATTTCAGCACCTGGCTCACAATCTTCCTCTCCGTTCTCAAAAAAAAATTCCAAGTCCATGTAGATGCCATATGACTCCCGAATCTCAATTTGTAGCCCAGATCTTGCTTTTGAGATCTGGATACATAAAGTAGTCCATAAAGTCATTCATTCATTCATCAAATATATAGAGAGTACCTACTACGTGCCTGGCACCACAGATACAGCTAAAAAATAAAGCCGACAAGATTACTGCCTTCGTGGAGCTTCCATTCCAATGGATTGCTAATGTAGGTATCTCTACTTGGATCTCCCATAATCAGAGTCAACATATTCTAAAGAAAAGCTGTTAATTTCTCCCTGAATAGATCTCAGCCCCACCCACTCTCCCTCCAAATTTCTCTTATTCCTCCAGTGATTTCTTATCCTAGTGAATCCTCTATCATCCAACATGAAACCCAAGTTAGAAACCTGGAGCCATCCTCATTACTGCTAATTCATATTCATTCTGCCAATTTTATATACTTAACATTCATTCTTTTCTCTCCATTATCAATAACATTGACTTTATCACAATATTATAGTGACTTCTTAATGGGGCTCCATGTTTTTAGCCCCTTCTAATCAATTTTTCCCTAAGCATCCAGAGAAGTCTTTCTAAAATGTAATCTTGATCATCTCAATCCTCTATTTAAAAACCTTCAGCAGGGCTCGGTGGCTCTGCCTGTAATCCCATGCTTTGGGAGGCTGAGGTGAGTGGATTGCCTGAGCCCGCGGGTTCGAGACCCGCCTGGGCAACTTGGCAAGACCTCATCTCTACAATAAATCAAAAAGTAGCCGGGTGTGGTAGCATGCACCTGTAGTTACAGCTACTTGGAAGGCTGAGGCGGAAGGATCGCCGGAGCCCAGCAGGTCAATGCCGCGGTAGCCGGGAGCGGCCACTGCACTCCATTCTGGGTGACCAAGTGAGACTCCAACTCAAAAAAAAAAAAAAAAAAAACACCTTCAACAGCTCCCAAATGCCTAAACATGGTATGTGTCTTTTCACATAGCTCTACTTTTTCCAGACACAGATACCTCAAATGTGTCCCGCACATCCAGAGTTTTGTGCTTTTTGAAATGTAGTTATCTATATCTGGAATACTTTTTTTAAAAAAAATTATTTTTTATTTTAAAGATGTGGGGTACAATTCAGGATTAGGTATACAAATGGTCATTGCACAGGTAAAGCTACCTAGAACACTTTTAGCCTGCCTTTTTTTGATGGCCTATGACCGCTTATCCTAATGACTCACATCTTCATCATCTTCAGCCTGGAGACTTTGATCTTTACCTTTTTATCCAGGAACTAATTACATCAAATAAGAATCACCTGTACTCATATACCTATCTATGTTCTCACTTAAACCAAGTATCTTCATCAAGGCAGATAGAGATTCTTGACGTTGTTTATTCTAAATCTCTGCATTCCTAGCATCTAGCAGGCGATCTCAATAAACAAAGCATGCACTACATTATATTATAATTAATGTTTATTATATAGTCTGCCTTACAAATAATTACACATTGTTGATTTTTTCATCAAGAGGTGATGATTTAGCTTTTAGAAATTCCAATATATACCAAAATACTTTGCACATAGATGCTGAATTGTTTCTGCTATTTTCTTTTAAAATATGGTAAATGTAATGTATACTGTACAAATACAACATTCTGACAACAAATAATTTACTTTCACATAACTTTAAATTCTGGGTTGTACAAATTTGAGGAATTAAGAGAAAGCTTATTTCTTATAATAAGTAAATTAATTGTTTCTGTCCAGTGAGACTGGGAAGTTTCCATCTGCCAAAGTACTATATTTCATTAAAGCAAATAATTAATTAAAAATTAATTTCTCAGGAGTACACCTCATCAACAAGGGTATCTACATAATGAACATTTGTATAACTAATCCTGAATTGTACCCTACATCTTTAAAATAAAAAAAAGTTAAAAAAATGAGTTTTTCTTTAACCCTATTATCATACTCAAAGTATTTGAATTGTTATGTACTATAGATTAACATGGAAATTACCATCAATCTGCCTCTGCGGCAAACCAGCTGTTGGGCAAAGTTCCTCAGAAGACATCAAGCTCAACACCAAAGACGTATTCAATTCTTCCAAACCTGGTCCAAACATAGCAAATCGTGGTTCATTCTGAATGATCAGCGAATGTAAAAAAGATGTGACAGCTCCATACATAGGACGGCTAGATTTCGATGTTCTTCTCGTAAATGGACAGCACATTTTATAGCTGTATAAAATTGTCACAAATAGAAATTAATATAGAAAACACTTAGCCAGTTATGCGTTCAACAATATGTAATTTATTGAGTACTTGCTAGACATAAGGGATACAATTATTATATAGTCCCAATCCTCTAGGAAGACAGTAGAGGACAGACTGCATTATAATATGTACGTGGAGTGCCGTGACAGGGAAACACACAAGTTGGAGTGGGAGTGGCCCAGAAGATGACAAACTCCTCCCAGCAAGAGTATTTACTTACTAATAATTCATTTAGATTCTCTCATGGAACACTTGCTTGAATGGTCAAAATTCACTACATAGAGTAATGGTTCTTAACTTGAGGACCTTTACTTCCAGCCCCCGCTCCCCCCCCCCCGGAACATTTGGCAATGTCTGAACAATACCTTGGTTGTCACAACTAGGAAAGGGAGGAGTAGACGCCAGGGATGCTGCTAAACATCTTATAATGCACAGAAGAGGCCCGGAACAAATAATTACTTGTCCAAAAATGTCAATAGTGCTAAGTCTGAGAAACTTAGCACTAAAGATAAACTACACATAGTTAGCATAGTGTCCCTAGAGATTAAAAAAAAAAATTATTAGCTAGGCACAGTGGCTCACACCTGTAACCCTAGCACTTTGGGTGTCCAAGGTGAGACAACTGCTTGAGCCCAGGAGTTCGAGACCAGCCTGACAACACAGCAAGACCTCGTCTCTACAAAAATTTAAAAATTAGTCAAGCGTAGTGGCACAAGACTGTAGTCCCAGCTACTTGGGAGGCTGAGGCAGAAGGAGATCACCTGAGGCCAGAAAGTCGAGGCTGCAGAGAGCCATGATTGTGCCACTCTACTCCAGCCTGGATTACCAAGTAAGACTCCTACTATAAATAAATAAATAAATAAATAAATAAATAAATAAAATTACTAAGGCCACCAATATAACCAAATTTCAAATTTCTTAGGTAATTTCTTAATAGCCTCAAATATAACAATTCAGTAAGCATTAAATGTGGGAGGCTCAAATGTTCCTTATAGTAAATCTAACAAACTAAGAGGTCAAAGAAACCAGTCTCCTAAACTAGCAATTACACATTTAACAAAAACGAAAACATAGTTACCCAAATCAAAAATAAAACCTAAAGTCCTTTAAATAAATCAAAACTAGTTAAGACAATTACTAACTTAACAAAATCATTTTTATTAGAAATCTTGTAATTCACGAAGAGGAAAAAAACCAGCTTTGAAGCTAGGTAGACCAGATACCAAGCCTCACCACTTGAACTAGTTATGTAAGTCACTTATAGTCTGAATTTCAGATCTTTCATCTGTATTATTTGAGCAATAACAACAAACCAGGCTTGTAAGAATTAGAAGAAATGTATATGCTCATAAATGGTAGTTACTATGATTATTACTATTCCCTGGGGAAAATCTGATTCTACCACATCACATATACTTGATGTACTCACTGGTTGGTTGTGAGGCATCTCAGAGGTATTGCCCAATAGGTGATCTACAGTGGCAGGTGTTGAGATTATATATAACAGATCATGTATATTTTAATCAAACAGTCTCACAAGACTTGACATAATGGCATCTGTGTTAGAATAAGGAAATGCTCTTCTAACTCAAATAAATGACTTTTAAAAAATCTTCTATATTGCTACTGAATCTAGCATTAACATTCTTACCTAAAGCATAAACATTTTATTTTTTTTTTACAATGTCTTAAGTTTGAGGGTCTCAATAAAGCAGGTTATATCTACATCCAGCAACATTACATATCTTTGAGGTAGTATAACGAGGTTCCAATCTGAATAGTCCCTTACAAGCTGTATGACCTTAGACAAATCAAATAACCTTGATGAACTTCAAGTCTACATCCATGACACAAAGATAAAACCTTCTTGTTGTATGAGGACTAAATGATTAAAAGATACATAAAGCGCCCCCCATAGAATCCAATATACCGCAGCTGCTCAATAACATTAATTCTCTCACCTACATGATATCAGAAATATCAATGCTCATGGGTTTTATCAAAATCTCATTCCCAGAGCCTCTCTGCCCAAGAACTGCTCTTTGATCTCTGACTATTACTTTTCCAGGTATGAAAAAGTATCCAGGTACAGAATAGTACTTGACTCAAGTACTATTTAACAAAATGAAAAGTGTTATAAGATTATGAGAATTTCAAAGAGTGTTTTACTTCTTGTCATCCATACTACCTATAATTATTCAAATACTACTTAGATACTACAGGGAAGTAACCAAATGTTAAAGCTGAAAGGGTCCTATGAAGGAAGTCATTTAACTCAACCCCTAGTTTTGACAAGCGAACATTTAGACCCAAAAGCCATACAACAAATTAGTAGCAGGGCCAAGACTAACTTGGATATTATTAACACAGTAAAATGTAATGTCTTCTGTTTAATTCATAAAACTAGATACTTACACTGCCATGTAGTCAAAAAATGCACCATCAGTGACCTCAGATACAGGTTTTTTTAAGATTTCTAGATCTGGAAGAGACTTCCAGTCAACAGAAGACCAAAAAGGAAGATCCCGCAACAGAAAATATCTCCACAGAATTGGATCTCGTACAGTTTCATTCCAATAATGATTTGTACTTCCCAACTGACACAGATCATGGGGTGAAAGAAATGACAAAATATATAGCTGTACGTCAATCTGAAACAGAAGAAAACAGCAGGAAGGAAAAAGGAATGAATAATTTATCTTATAAAATTGGTTTTCGGTGATAACCTACACAATCAACAAAATTAAAGATACCAATAACTAAAGGTCCACTGAACAGAATTTTAATAATTAAATCTATCATTAAAAATAATTAAATGTCATTTTCTGCCATCAGGAAAGTCATATCTGAACACTTAATTTCTGAAGCACTGAAACAGTCCTGAAAAACCAACCACTGTCCTACTACTTTTCAAGCAAGACAATCAGTTCCTTTAACTTCTCCTCATGGATATTTGGATACATCATGTACTGAAATAAATTAGTTAAGGCAATAATTAATGTACTTTTAAAAAAATATTCTTCCCCCTCCGGCACGTATATAGAGCAAAGAAAATCATTCATTCTTCAAAATAAAACCTTTATTTGATTTGGAAAAATTTGATTTTATCATTAGATCAAATCAAAAAGTGTAAATTTGCCATCTGAGTTCCCCTATATAATTTGTAGAACTGTTTCAAAGAACCTCTGCAAGGGGGAGAAATTTTCAGCTGAAGGCATTCTAAGCCTGCAGTTTTCAATTTGGGATAGATGTCAGAGGAAGGAGTCAAAAGTCCAAACGGGACACAGAATTGTAGTAATTTGCAAGAATTTCTGTTCTCTCCATTTTCTCATATACCGAAAAAGTTTAACAATAAACGATGTGTATAATTCTCCTGGCCTTGTTGTAACTTGAGGCACGTGTGACTTGTCATTTATTTTCAGCTGAGTGGCAGTTTTGTTATTTCAAATATGCAGTAAAATCACAGCCACAGCCACAATGAGGTTTGGTTATGTGACTCCCCCACCCCCACGGGATACATTGATCCTGGGATGGAAGATACTGAGAACACAGACGCTGGAATGCTTTTCCAAGCTAACCAGCAAGTTGGACAAGGTCGCAAGTCCTTAACCGGACGTTCAGAGTGACCTGGTCCCATGTGCCTAGAAAAACTGAGCATGGTCTGGCTGGTCACCAGGTCGCCCCGTGAAGGTGTCTCCCTGCGGCGTTCGGGCGCGGCTGCGGGGCACCAGGGGTCAAGGCCAAGGCGTTGCTGGTCAACTGCAGCTTCTATGTGACGACGTTGCCCGGAATGGCAGCATGGACGGAGCCAGTCCCAGGCAGGGGCGCGGGTGGCCCCCAGGCCTCTG
Source organism: Tarsius wallacei (assembly GCA_963574415.1). NCBI lineage: Eukaryota > Metazoa > Chordata > Mammalia > Primates > Tarsiidae > Tarsius > Tarsius wallacei. The sequence goes on along the minus strand of CAUYQG010234481.1, from coordinate 14,995 downwards.
GGGACGAGCCCTCCAAGCCCGGCCGGACCCCACGGTCCTCGGGGCCCGCGGCCGACGCTCACCGGCAGCTGCGTCAGGGTAGGGGCCGCTTCGTCCACCTCCTCCCGCGAGGCCGTCCGCGCCGCCCTCTCCTTGCCCACTGACTGCCAGAAGGTCCTCCAGCCGCTGAGAATGGCCGCCTCCAAGCGGCCCCAGTCTCCCAAGGGCGGCGAGGGGGCGCTGCTGCCGCTGCGGGGCTCGCTTCCCGCCATGGCTCCCCGGCACCGCAGAGCCGCGCCGGCGCCGTGGCCTCCTGGGCGGGTCTCCGCCCGCCGCGTCGCCCCTGGGCGTTCCTTTCTCGCCTCCCGCCTCTCCCCGCGAAGCCGCCTCCAGGGCAGGGTTAGGCTCGCGGAGCAGGGTCGGACTGGAGGATTGCCAGGCCCAAAGGCGCGTGGTTTTGAGCCGCGATTGAAGCTCTTGCTTTCGCTTCCCTCAACTTCAGCCTCGCCAAACGCACCCACGACTCTGAAGCCTCAGGCCCCTTGATGACTTCCTGACTTCACCCAATGTGTTCCCTCTGTCTGGGACCCATTTCCACTTTACGTGGGCCTTGGCGACTCCTGCTTGTTCAATAGATTGCTCTCTTCCACTCTCTTGGGCTTCATAACCAATTGCTTCTTCTCAACACTGCCATGTCAGGTGTGCTGGTTTTTTGTTCAGTCGTCAACTTACCATTTGTTTTCTTAGGAATTAGCAAAAACTAAGACTAGAAAGGCAGTCAGGAACCCAATCATAAAAAACAAAAACGAGAAGTCTGAGTCTACCATACACAAATATAGGTACATTTAAAAATTGCTTAATGTATATATCTCATAAAAGGTCAGCAAAACAAACCGGTTAGAAAAAGAACACAGATGTTGTGGTGTTGAAATCGCACTGGTGAGTTTTTTCTCTCTCAAAACTGATACCCATTCTACTCACGTTGGTCTTATTTTTAAAGGGCTTTAAAAAGCTATACCAGAGACCACGTTACAAAGTAATCTGGTATATAGAACTGGGCTATATTGGTCGGAAAGACAAATAGTACTGTGTATCAGTCATTGAGTTACTGCACTCAATCTAATCAGAAAACACTACTCTAAAACTAGATCTGTTGCTTAATGGAATTTTGATATTTTGTTTCATATTGTACTAAATATTACATAATTTTAAATCTTCAGGATTATTTAGTAAAGACCATGACAGCATGATATACCATGCAATAAGAAAAATATACTCCAATCAAAATAATCCATCCTTGAAAAAGGGCATAATAGACCTCCACATAATTTGGATTAAAATCATTTTCAACTAGTAATTGCTTACAATGTCCAGAACATGCAACTGTCCATTCTCTGTGAAAATATTCAAACATGGAATTTCACTATGACCCTCTGTCCACCATTGTTTTATCATCTCAATTACCCAAACATTTTCTCACAACTCACCAAAAATCATGTTAAAAAAATTAGTATCATTTTGTCTTTATACCCTTCAAAAAAAAAGTATGGTCAATATCCTAATAAAACTATTGAAGTCTTTAAGGACCATGGCAGGCTATAGGAATATATAAATAAGTTATGTGTATATAAATAAATACATAAGTGTAACATTATATATATCAGCACACAACAGAGTGCTTAAGGCTCAGCAATGGATATTTAATGTTTATTGGTGTGAACTTAAAATCAAAAAGTAAATATCTGAGGATCTAAATTTCAATTACAGAAACAGCAGGGCTTTATTTAAACTCAGGCCTTCTGGCTCCAGAGTCCACAGTTCTAACCACTATACTACCCTGTCTTTGAAAAGTTATTAAGACCAGAAGAAATAACATTCAGAAGTGAGACTAATAAACTGAGGTGATTCTTTCATTTTGATTCAACAACCAAATGTAATAGAAAACAAGAAACAAGTAGGGGAGTATGGTTTTATTTTGTTAAAAATAAAAAGTATATGCTCCAAAACATTTCATTTGGAAATTTTCACAAGAAAAACATAACAAAAAACATGAAAAAACACCGGAATGAATACGTAATGCATACTTTAATTACGGATATATTAAACGTATTTTAATGTAACACTTCCATATGATATCATCTCATACTGTTAGAATACAGAAAAGTAATACTAGAGAATTACAGAATCATTACAGATTCTGTGGCAGATGGGGTATTCTTATTGGAGTCAGAAAAGGAGCCCTTGAACATGGAAAGAGAAAAGAAACAAGCAATCTAAAATCAGCATGTTAACCAGCTGTGGGTTTTGTTTGTCTTAATGCCATTACAGTGAACCTAGGAATGTCTTTAGACACAGTTCACAATTTAATAAACATCTGAGAACTTACAGTGAGATTGTAGAGGAAGAATCTAATTGTATGGTGGGGTTGTAGCCATGACACTGTTACTCTACTATAAGCAAAGGAATAAGGAAAAGTCTTTAGTCATGATTTGTACCTTAATCAGCATCAAATAATTCATAATAGCCAGAAACCCTATAAATGCAGTAAAACAGACAAGCTTTTAAGTCTCAAAGCCTAGTTGACACCAGAAAATTCATAATGGGACTGTACTATACAAATTTAAGGATTATCAAAAGTCCTTTAATAGAGTTTAAGTTTTAGTAACCATCAGAGAATTCAAACTGAAGAGAAACCCCAAATGTAAAAAATGCAAGAAGGACTTTAAGTATCATTCACCCATCAGCAAAGCCCACACCAGAAAGAAACTCTTTAAGTATAACCAGAATGAGAAAGTCTTAAGAGAGACTCAATCCTTAAATCAGTATCAGAACTTTCATAAGAGAAACTTTATGAACATATTAAATATACAAGACATTTAACCAAGGAGTGGAGTTGAAGACACAAATGCTAAAGCAGTAGGTAGGTGCCTTCCCAACCACTCTAAATAAGATAGCATCCCACAACTTCCCACATCACACTAGCCCCTTACCCTGCTTTATTCTTCTTCATAGTATTCATCTCTTGATACACTATATATTTATTTCTTAAAATGCTTTACCTAACTTCCTCTAATAGAATACAAGCTCTGAAACAGAAGGGTTTTACACAGCCATATACTCAGGACAAAATCTGGCAAGTAGCAGGCACATAATCAATGAGGGAATGAACTGTAGTCCTTATGTGGAGTATCTGGCATCTTGAGGTTACTTCACTCTAAATGAAACAATTTACCTAGCAGGCTTTAACACATACAAAAATGTGTTGTTTTATGATACACCAGAGTAAAGGTATATTATAATTGTTATGGTCTACAAATTATTCTCCAGCTGTGTGGGAGATGGAAAGTTATTCAAAAAGCACCCAGTAATACCCTCATAATTGTACCAACCAGTGAGACACAAGTGGACCACAAGGGTATGAAGACAAAAATGAAAGTTCCCAGCTTCTGAAGAGAAAGTTCTCTCATTTTCTCAGGTTCAGAATCTAAACAATATTTTCTTCCTATGAGGACTGTACTTGCCTGGTCAACCACTGGTGTAGAGGGCATGGCAGTTTAGAATCCAGTAACAGCAACGTTTTTGTGCAAAGTCTGACAGAATTATGCCTCATTAATTCAAAAACATTACTAAGGGCTCACCATTATGCATTAAGCACTAAGTATATGGGTAAATTTTCAAAATATCGAGTTCGTCAACTTGTAAGGAAAATAATGTAAAGCAATGTGATCAGTGTATAGCATGGAGGGGAAGACTAAGGGAACAGAAGAAAAGAGCATCTAACTTTCACTGAGAAAGGGCTGAAAAAAAAGTATATGAACACAGTACCATTGAAGCTGAGTCCGAAGATAGGTAAGTATTCACCTGGCCACAAAGAATGGCATAGAAGTAATGATATCTGCAAGGCTACTGAGGTTGAAAAAACACGAAGCACATATGGGGAAGGAGCTGGAAGTGCTTGTAAATAATTTATCATGATGTCCTAAAAAGAGGAAGGAGTCTGTAATTATAAAAAGCATACGAAAATGACTTAATTCTTTATACTTAGAAAGCACAAAGGTATTTTCTAAAATAAAACCTGCTAAAATGCTAAGTTAAATAAAAATCTTCTTAGCTGTGTAAGGATAAGCAAGAAAGGGCAAGAGACAGGGAAAGATTGCTCTTGCCGCAAAGGCTCTCTGAATTTTTTTGTTTATCTAAAAGGAACTGCCTAGTTTTTAAATGTTTGAGAAACACCAGACTAGAACATGATTACACAGAATGACTGCAGAGACAAGGCTGAGAAAGTAGGCATTCTGTACTGCCCTGCTCTGTGGAAGATTCAAAAGTGGGAAAACATAAAGGATTTTCTATGAAAAATAAGGATTTGTTGTTTGGACATTTTAAATTTAAGATAACTATGGGATGTCTAAGGAAGACATTTAATAAGCAGTTAGAAATAAAGTTTAGAGAGCAAGAGAGAAGCTAGGATTCAAATCAAAGGTTTCAAAATCAGTTTGATATTACTGGTGGCAAAAGAAGCCATTGTAATGAGTGACATCACATTAGAAGAGTATTAAGAAAGAAAAAAAAGAAGAAGAAAGGGAAAAAGAGCAGGCCAAAACTCTAGTGCAAAGATCAATAACTAAAGGGTGGGCACAAAATGAGTAGCCACAAAGGAAATGAGGGAGATAGCAGGGATGAAATTTGTAGAATAGATCAGCCTTCAATAGGAAGCAGGCAACCTCTTTTCCTCTAAAATAGGGGAAATAAGTAAAGTCGGTAAATATAAGTTGACCTTGTCATAGTCTCAATTTTCTGTACAATAGGAGGAAGGGCCACATACTAGAGGGAAAGTGCCTAAGGAAAGTGATGAAGTTTGGCTCTGCCACAGTGGGAAAAGGGAGAGAGGCCACTCTAAAAACAAACAAAAGGCTTGCTAAAGCCAAAGCAAGACACTTGCAGTGATTCTACTGTGAAGGACTACATACCCTCCACACAAACTCCTAGAAAAGGTAGATAATAAACAGCATTGATTCAATGTTGAGGGCATGCAGAATGCCTAGGCTGAAGGATAAGAAGAAGAAGGAAACACTAGTGAGAGTAATTCAGACAGTGTCCCATTAAGCTGAGGGGGGCATAGGGAAGAAAAAAAAAAAAAGTCTGAAAGGAGCTGATAGTTTAGGAGCAAGGGGAGCAGTCAAGAAAAGGAAGAAAAAGAGGCTGCGAAAAAGAGGCTGCAAAAAATCTAAAGATTGTAGGAGAATCAATAAAACAAAAAAGTAGAAAAGCTGGAAAGATGAAAGCTGTCATCAGTTACTGATATCTAAGATTTCAGAAAGAGAAACTCAGGATGGTAACATTCAAGTTGCAGCCACTGGAGTAAGATGCTGGAATGTGAGTCAGAAGGGCAGATGTCCAAGAAGTCAGCAGGGTACCAGAAGATCATCCCAAGATGACAACAGGAGTTGAGGTAGACAGAAAGACCATGAGCAAGATACCAAGCTTTCTGGTCTTTAGCACTCACCTCTGTCATTAAAGGCCAAAAAAATTAAAATTTCAATATAGTATGAAAAAACTGTGTCCTAAAAGCATGACCTAAGGTGGACTAACTAAAAACAACCTTGATTTTTTTTTTTAATCTTTGTTATTCACTTGAGAAGCCATGCATTTTCTTTTAAACAAAATAGGAAAATCATTTTTTAAATTTTTATAAAATGCCTAAGACAAGCAAAAATTTTAAATACAATTAGTAATACATGGCAAAAGGATTAAACATGATGGTTCCGTGGTGTAGTCTTTCATGATTTATCTTATTGGAAATAGAATCTGAATATTAGTCATCTTTCATTTTGCCTACATTTATATCCAAAGTATGCAAAGTAATGAAGTGACTTGACTTTAATCTCTGAAGCATAGAGAATTTCAAGAGAAATTAAAAATAGTCTACAGATGGTTAAAATGGTAAATTTTATGTTACATATATTTTATCACAATAAAAATATAAATATACTTGTAAAGTTAAATTGGGTTCCTCCTCATTACTAGGGACAAGATACCTGTAGAATTACTCTAATATCTGTAGAGTGATAACATTTTAGAAATTAAAGAACCATTCCTTCATAGGTTTAAGAATATATAATGAAAGATGGTGATGGAGATTAAAGACAAGTACCCATGGTGAATATCTCTATGTAGTGCACATGTTCTCAAATTCAGTGGCAATATCTCTTCTTTCAGAAACTTTTTTTTTCCATTTCATGGGTCCTTGTGTTTGTAATTTTTTTTCAGAAGAACCAGATCAATTTACTAGTTACAACGATGTTGAAGGAAGTTTAAAATTTGTTTTGCATTTGTTGTATTCCACTCTTGTTCTTTCAGGGGTCCTTCACATACAGACACATACTTTTTCAAAATTTTTTCTCCTACTTCTCGGAAATCCAAGGGTTCTTTGTGTTCAGTGCTGCTTGCTCCAGAAATACCAGTATCCACTTCATGATCTTCTGGCTGTTCATCAGCACAATGCTTCAATCCCCAGTAACACATTTCTCCACTATACATCATAGCCAGCAAATGAATGTCACTAAATATTCCTGGGAAAGCCATTTAGGTTGATAGATTAGAATTAAAAGTTTAAAAAAAACTAAGTTATTATAACTCTAAAATTTTCTTTTGTGATTAAGCATGTTTCCTTCTCATGAAATAGTAACATTCAGAAAAGCCAAGCATCACTAATACAGTCCTAATATAATTAGTACTTTTATCTCTATTTTACTTATAAAAGAGGCCCATTACAAAAAGAAAAACAGTATTATCAAAAAAAATTTTTCTAGCTGGGTGCGGTGGCTAGCACCTGCACTCCCAGCACTTTGGGAGGTGAAGGCAAGAGAACTGCTTGAGCCCAGGGGTTTGCGACCAGCCTGGGAAAATTGGTGAGACATGGTCTCCACAATAAATTGATTTCCAACTTAAAGGACAAAATTATGAACTTCACAGCAACTTGGATGGACTTAGCATCTATAATACTGAGTGGTCTATCACAGAAACAAAGAACTGAGTATCACACGTTTTCACTCATAAATGGACCCTGAACAATTATCATAATACTATATGAAAAGGATTGCCAGTAGTGGAAAACTTCCAGGGGTGGGAGGAGGGAAACGGAATTAGCAGTAGTGGGATTCTGCTGGGGAGGGGAGGACATACCTCATCAACAAGGGTACCTGCATAATAAACACTTGTATACGTAACCCTGAATTGTACCCCACATCTTTAAAAATAAATAAATAAAATGGGTTAATAATGAAAAAAAAATTTTTAAGAACCATTGAAGTATTCTTAACCTTTTTGGAGTACCATTTAGGACCTCTGTTGGTAATTAATCAATAGAACCCCTCTCAGAACATATACTCCAAATTCTGCAGATAATTTCAGAGTACGTATAAACTTCCTGAATCCCATCAATGGAAACAACTTTTATTTTGTGGTATGCTCTAGGATCACTGATATAGCTACAGTCAAGTATCCTATACCTCCTATTTGTCTAAGTGTCTACAGAACTTATCATGCATGATCATACTTCTGAGAGGTCATACAATTCTAAAATATCAAAGATGTTCAATTATATTCTAGATGCTCTGCATTCCCGGGGGGTGGGGGAGAAGGGACATTGCAGAATCATCACAAAAGTTGAATGCATTCTTTTTATGTGTAATTTTTCTAGTAGGCGATTACATAATTAAACATGTATGGTACATAATGTATATTAATTCGGCAGAAAGACAAACAGAATTGGAATAAAAAAGGTCTGGGTATAAATTACCAGCTTTGTGATTTTGGGCAAGTAACCAAAGCTCTTGGAGTCTGAAAAATGAGGATTCCACATGTCCAATATAATTCATGGGAGTTTTCTTAAGGAATATATGAAATAAAAATGTATAAGAGTTGCGGAAACTATCATAAACTTATTATAATATATGGCCATTTTCTTAAGACCACTAAAGTAAAAATAATTTATTCTAATGTACCTGTGTGATTAGAAAAGGTTACCTCAAATAAATAAGCATCAGACCTCAGCTGCTTACCTAATAGAAATGACTATGATCGTACCAGAAATGAAAAAAGTCAACTTTCAAAACTGTTACAATTTCTACTGTTTTGCATCTACCACAAGCTTTTTAAAGTCTAGGAAATTTTTCCTACAGCTTTCACCTTCACTTCACCTCAAAATCATCTTATAAATAGAAGCAAGAGAAGCAACAGGCTCAGCAGAATAGCCAATGGAAGGAGATGGAGAATAATCCATGAAGCGAGAATGAGAGCAGAAAGATGACTTCCACAGAAAAAAAGGTGGTCAGACTGGCAACCTCTGGGAGCAGTGGTGTCCAAATCTGCATCATAACAATTTAGAGAGTTTATTAAAATAGATTACTGAACTTCATATACTGAATCAGATCCTGCACAGGTTACACAGAAATATGTATTTTTAATAAGCTACCCAGGCAATTAGTGATACCAGTTCAAATATGCAGGGGAGGGAGGGTCTTCGGTGATATTAAAAAGGCATAAACCAAGGGTATAAAAGCCAGATGGCATTTTGATTTACCCATCTGATTCCAGGTTTATTCTGAGAAAGCTGACTTGGCTTAAATGAATCATCTTTTGCTATTCCTGCAGCCTGAAAGACAGGTGAGATGGAAGGAGCGCCAAGCATATCTTGGGACACTGAGAATGGAAGCAACATCCAAAATAGGGATGCACAACTCTGGAAAGTATCATTTAAACTGTGAGCTATATAAAGTGACTTTTGAAGCTGAAGGGCTCTGGTTCTAAAGATAATGGAGGAAAAAAATAAGAACACGATGATGCCATGGTACCACCATAGCAGCTCTGACATTTTGTATGTGAAAGGGTGCTAAATGTCTACCTTGTTTAAAAGTTACTTGCAGTCTGTTACAAGTTTTGATAAAAATGCCTGAGGATGCAAAATAAGTAAAAGTGACACTACATATAACCTTTCATTTCCAAAATTATTAAGCAAAGATTTCAATCTTTGAATTGTTTAAAAGCTCTTTTATTACTTCTCTAAATCTATAATCTAGCTTGAAATTTATTTAAATCACAGTGAAACCTTACAAACGTTCTAAAATCTTAGAAAACTTTAAATCACTTAAAAAAACAAAAAAAAAAAAGGTCACATTACCTGCACTCAGTAATTTAGCTGTGTCTAGGTCTTGGAAAGAAACTCCTTCATTTAACTGGATAGGACACCGATAATTTAGCATCTGTAGCAAGTAACTGATTCCATCAACGAGGTACTAAACAAAAGTCAAAGCCAAAGAATTAAAAGTATTATTTTCAGAGTTCTATAAACTTCAAATATTAATTTTTTCCCATTCTTTACTCAAGAGGAAATGAGCTAATATGTAGACATAGCTTAGGGCTATTCCATTTCAATGGTATAAGGATCCACGATCCATCACCCCAAGACTTTCATAATGTAAGTATATCCTTTCTAATGCTCCAATTAGCAAGAGTATAGCAAAAGTGAAAATGTTAACCAAGAACCCATATTCCAGTAATTTACTTGTCAAAGATGTTATTAGAGAAAAAAAGGAAAAAGAAAATAAAGACGATCAATAACAATTTATTAAAATATGTATGTACTTATTACAATTTAGAAATATCATGATAATACTTTTATATCTGAAAGTGTGACTTCCCATTTCCAAGGCCACCTAAGCTATATGCACCTTTAACCCAAGGTAGGATCCTTAGTGATACAACACTAAGACCCATGTCGTTGGATTTAATGGTTTGGTCAGAATAGTCAAGATGAATCAGAAGGCCACAATTTTTTAGGAGTAGAGTCATGTGGATTCCTTAGGAAAGATCTGATGACAGAAACAGGCTCACAACTCAGGTCAAAAAATATACATACATTTACTTAGAAATTAATATAGTTTATCTCATACTTAAAAAAAACTAAAATCCAGAACTTTAAAAAAGCATGTAGAACCTCCCAGTTTACAGAGTGCTTTTTCACATGTTAATCTTATTTAATCTTCAAAACAATCTTAATTTATGTAAGATTACATAGCTAGTAAGTAAAGGATCTGGAACACAAACCCAGATCCTTTTATTTCCCTACTCTTAATATCACAACAAAGACAGTTTTTTGAAAACTATACATGCCAACAATCAAAACGCTCAAGGAATATCTTTGTACCTTTTTAAGCAAACTAGATTTTCTTAAGAGCCACTCTCTTCTTTTGGTCAGAGAATGACAATACATATAGAGGAGAGCTCCTCGTCTCCAAGAGAGACATTCCAGCAGCTCATCCCCAAGCAAATCGCCGTGCTGAAAAACAAAAAAGACATAGTTAAATTTCAAAAAACTAAGCGATTTAAAACACTTTCATAGCCAGGCTCGGTGGCTCAGCCTGTAATCCCTCGCTTGGGAAGGCTGAGGTGAGTGGATTGCCTGAGCCCGCGGGTTCGAGACCCGACTGGGCAACTTGGCAAGACCTCATCTCTACAATAAATCAAAAATTAGTTGGGCGTGGTAGCGCATGCCTGTAGTTCCTGTTACTTGGAAGGCTGAGGCAGAAGGATCACCTGAGCCCAGCAGGTCGAGGCTGTGGTGGCCGGGAGCAGCCACTGCACTCCAGTCTGGGCGAGAGTGAGACTCCAACTCAAAAAATAAAAATAAAACACTTTCATGCCACAAATGTGCCCTATGTTTAGCTACTTACAGAGAAATGCCTCCCTTTGAATCAATTAAAAATATGAAAATTTATTGCTATTCCAAAATGAAAATAATTATTTCAGTTTACATAGTCTTACAAGATAATTTTAAAATTAATTTTAGTAGCATATACCCCTAATATATTTGTAATATAAGTAGTCATAATCTGATTAAAAGATAACTTTTCAGAAATGTACCTGAAGCAAGATTATATATATTTCCTCAATTGATAGAATAATGAGAAGCTATACACAAAAATAATTTTAATAAATGAAAACTTTTATAGTGGTATGTCATTTAAATCTGTGGATCATTTTTTTCCATAGTTAGCCTCCCCTGGAAAATACATAAAGAAAAAAAAAATCTATGTGGACAGTCAGCAGTCAGTTAAAGATGAGAAATTATTTGCTTGAAAAAGTATACAGGCTGGGCGCGGTGGCTCAGCCTGTAATCTCAGACCCTTAGGAGGCCGAGGAGGATGGATTGCCCAAGCTTGGGAGTTCAAGACAGCCTGAGCAACTTGGTGAGACCTCGTCTCTATAAGAAATCAAAAAATAAGCCGGGCATGGTAGCATGTGCCTGTACTTTCCAGCTACTTAGAAGGCTGAGGCAGAAGGATCACCTGAGCCCAGCAGGTTGAGGCTGCAGTGGCCACGAGCGTGCTCCTGCACACCAGCCTGGGCGACAGAGTGAGACTAAAACTCAAAAAAAAAAAAGGAAAGAGTACACAGACTAGAAATGTTAATCTTGGAATTAATTAAATAAAAATAACAGTAAAAAGCCTGTGAACAGATTTTCAAGCAAAGACAGCATACTATCGGAGGATGAAAGCGACATCCCTTGGGGAGTTCCTATGTTTCTAGAATGGAAGAGAGAGGAGTTGCTAGGAAAAGAGCCAAAGAAGGCTTCTCAGAGATGAAAAAAGTAAAAAGGAACATGCAGGGTCTCAGAAGGAGGGGGTGATGGATGCTAAAAAAGGAAGCAAATGTTCAGGAAGATGAGGACTGTAAAAAGAACAGAGTGATAATTAGATTAATAATAATCATCAAGAAAACACATAATCTGCAAAAGGGAGCAGAAATGGAAATATCTGTTTAGAAAATAACTAGGCATTGCAATTATAATTCCATTATGCAAATATTCTAAAACATATTTAGTAAAATATGATACTTTACTTGTGTTACTGGTCTAAGATTCCTCAATCTTAATTTAAAACAGAAACAAAGATACAATCAAGAAGAAAATAATATACTCTAAAGAACAGCAAAAACTAGCAGTATTCCACCATAATTCCTAAGAGTACAAACTTACTTTTAGATGCATATTGTTTTCCTTAACTAAGATTTCTGGTTCTGAAAGAAAACTGATCAGCTCTTTTACTTTCTGTGAAGAATCTTCAGGAAAATCTTCATCTACTAGCTTGTTCTCTTCGAAATATGTCATGTCCAAAATAGCCTAAAGAAAAGGAAAAAAATTATCTATAAATGTGTCAAACTTGAAAGAACAAAGTACAGTTTAAACTTGAATATAGAGATGCTCTATTAGACATTTAAATCTTCTAACACAGTATTTAAATTTGAGAAGTAAGCAAAATATCTAGCTGTAAATATAACTTGAGACAGACTTTTTGGAAAACTTCATAAGTATTTTATCAAAGTAATGAATTAATGACATCTTACTTTCCTCAAAAAATAAAATAGAGATGTTTTAATTATCAGAAGGTAATCATATACAATATAATTATGAAAAATGTAATTGTTATATCATTTGCTATTTACATATGTACAATCCTTGAAAACTTTCTCAATGTCTGCCGTATCAAGTTAAGGTCACCACTTCTACCTTTATATACTGAATCTTCAAAAGATTTGTTTTCCTAAATGCAGAGCAAGTATTTGGGGGTTATGGATCCTGCCACTCAACATTGTGCAAGTCAAACACTAAGTCATCAGTAGTCCTAAACACGAGACACTGTGTTCAAGCATATTAAAACTCCCCAATCCTTTTCCATTTTTTAATCTACAAGACTAAGACGACTAAGGAAACTGGATCCTAGTGTCATCTCTATGACTAATCACCTAACTAAGCAAGGACAAGTCAATTTCATCTTGAGCCTCAGTTTTTTCACTAGTAAAATGATAAATTGGACTAAATGTCTTTCAAACTTCCCTGCTTTGAGGATAAAATTAATTAATACACGTAAAGCCCTGAGAACTGCCTAGCATACAGCTAGTGTTACTTAAGTAATATGTGTCATTTGTATGGAAAGCCTAAGCCAAGAAGAAGAGATAATCATCCTATGGAAGGTAATCTATTGGTTCAGAACCATAAAAAGAGTTCATAACAGTCTGGAAAATTTAAAACTGTATCTCTAGGTCTTTTACCTTTACTCTAGGAATTGAATTACAATGTTTAAAATACTCCCATGTGAAGGAAATGAGATGACATCCAAAATATGCAAACAAGCAAAGAGCCTTTGGAAAGGAAATAAAGCCAAGCAAAGTACCTGCCAAATTATAACTGTTCTTTGGGGTTTGTGAGTAGCTGTTAGGTTCATTCAGCCATGATGCTTGTAGGCAGAAACCATCTTTATGCACCTCCTAACAGAAAGCACAGTGCCAGGCATGTAAATGCTATAAATGGGCACTCTGGAAGCTTAACTAAGTCTACTCTACTTATTATAAATATACTTTCAGTTTTATTACCCTTTAGTAATCAAGAAGGGGCATATGAAAGCACTCTTATCAACTACCAAGTACTATACAAATGTTAGCTACTATAATGCAATGATATTCCTTGATGTCAGCTTGCTTCAGCAGTGTTTCACAAAACCAAAGAAATAGGTGTTATCCAGAGAAGCCTGAATTTGAAAGAAAACCAAAAAAAAAAATAAAAGGAGAGAACAGAAGAGAAAAATCTTATAAGCATGCATGACACTAGCACAGGGAGTCATATTAAGAATACTAAGGAAAAGTGGATTTCAAGGGGAAAAAAAGGAGTCAGGCCCCTTACAGAATATCCTACTCCCTCTGAAATCTTCAAGAGCTTGAGCATGCATGCACTAGTATTCTGCTTAATTATCTCCAAAGTGGAAAAAGATTGTATTATCTGCAAGATTTTTCCTGACTTTTCTTATCAACATACCTAAAAAATCTAACTTCTTTGCATACTGCCCCAAAGTTTCAAGTCTATATGCTTTATTCATACAGTTTTTTTAAACAAAGCTAAACACTTTAAATAAAGAATACACTGACTTTACTACACCTAATCTTTGGAGTCAACCACATAAATAGTAATCTGCCCTCCTAAGATGCCAGAGTCTACATCTGTTTTAGTACCTGTGTGTAAAGTTCTAGAAGATTTGATGGATTTGAACATTCTTTCTCTTCTCCACAAAGGAGTTTCAATTTTTCTAGTGCTGCAGAGGCCCGAATTAAAAAGTGATCTGTAAGGAATAAAAACATAATGATTATTTCACATAGTTTCAGAGTACTATTCAAACAAAAAATGTTAGCTGGATGCAGTGGCTTACACCTATAATCCTACCACTGTGGGAGGCTGAGGTGAGAGGCTTGCCTGAGTCCACAGGTTCAAGACCAGTCTGGGCAACTTGGTGAGACCTCATCTCTACAATAAATCAAAAAATTAGCCGGGCATGGTGGTGTGTGCCTGTGGTTCCAGCTACTTGGAAGGATGAGACGGGAGGATCGCCTGAGCCCAGTAGGTTAAGGCTGTGGTGGCCGTGAACAAGCGTGCCACTGTACCAGCCTGGGCGACAGAGTAAGACCACAACTCAAAATAAAAATTAAAAAAATTTATGTATCTGAAATGATAAGGTAAAATTATATTTTGGTGTATGGAGAAACAGCATGGTAGTAATAATATATAAAACATGAAGTATATAATAAAGCCCTAATTCTAAGTAATTTTATCAGGAAAATATATTCTAAAAACTTTCTAGATTCACTGTTGCCATTTCTTAAATAAAATCTGTATGCTCACAATGCTTCTTTTATGATGATGATGCACTCAAGATGTTTCAACAAAAATAAAACTTTCACTTGAATAGTACTAACAATATACATAAAGCTACAGAGAAGACTTCAGTTGAAAACTCATAATTTCACAAATTGTAAATGTTTTCTTAAAAAAGTGATTGCCAGCCGGGCTCGGTGGCTCAGCCTGTAATCCCGCGCCTTTGGGAGGCTGAGGTGAGTGGATTGCCTGAGCCCGCGGGTTCGAGACCCGCCTGGGCAAGCGAGACCTCATCTCTACAATAAATCAAAAAATTAG
>CAUYQG010234476.1:0-11616 GCA_963574415.1 Tarsius wallacei | reverse complement strand
CCATCTGGTCCAGAAAGGCTGTATGGCAGGAAGGGAACCTGAGCTGGGTGTGCCCTGGTCGTGGACTCTGTCTAGGTCAGGGCAGAGGCGTGTGGCCCCAGCCAGGGTGTGGGCGCAAGGGCTGTGCTGTGTCCACAGAAGCGAGGAGACCATCTGGGAAGTCCGTGAACACAGGGAGGCGGGGAGGGGGCGGTGTGAGGAGCCCCTCCCCTATCTCACCCTTGCCCTTCACCCCCTGCTGAGCTGGGTGGCAGGACCTCGCCAGGACACGTGTCAAGGGCAGAGCCTAGGCTCTTGGGTCTCTGCGCCCTTCGCACCAGAGTCCCGCACACGCAGGCACGCGACAAAAGAATCTTGATTTTGCAGGTGTGAGAATTCCACCATTAAGTCACCATGTCCGAGAACTATCCAAAATGAACTGACATGCAAGGACTTGGTTCATGCCCAACGTGTCGTGGGGTGGAGAAGCGGCCCTCTCAGCCCACGGGAAGCCCCCGTCCCACTCCCGTAGCCCACGGGCATTCAGGCCCTGCCACGGGGAGCGACAGGAGGCAGGCCACCGGAGGCCACAGGGACAGATGCAAGCTCGGTCATCGTCGAGAGGGCTGATGAGACGCACAGAGACATCTCCGGTTCTGGGACACACCTCTGCCCCGGGGAGATGGGAGTGAAACCAAAGCTCGACAAATGCCCCGTCTGACCAGTCACAAACTGGGACTGGGGCCTTTGGGAAGAGCAGACCCTAAAACCCAGCCCTGCCCACCAGGAGCGGGAGGTGCTAGGAAGGCAGGACACAAGCACACAGAGTTGAGTAAAACAATAGACTGGAGAGACAACGGAGATGTCTCCAAGGCAGGCCCTGATAGAGCGCCAAGTCAGTGCCACGCAGGCCTCCCGGCCTCCTGTGCCTCTCCCAGCTGTCCACCCAGGCCCCTCCACTCCACCCCCACAGCCTCCTCACCTCCTAGAAGCATCGCTCTCTCGCCAGCTGACCTCCCTGCAATCCATCGTCCATGCTGCTGCGGGGAGACATTTTTTAGTGCCGCCGGGACACCCAGGTAAAGGTGGCAGAGGGCAAAGGACACGGGCTTCCCCTTCCCACCTGGGGAGCACAGCCAGCAGGAGAACATGGAAGCTGGTGAGAGTTGCCAGCAGCATCGAGGCGATGACCTCCCGAGGCACGGCTGCCTGTCATACGTGTATTCTCATGTCATACGTGTATTCTCATGGAGTAAGCAAGGGGCACACAGATTCCAGAGAGTGGTGGCATGGCTCTCGAGCACAGCTCCCCATGAGAGAAGCCATCTTGTGGGGAAAATGTGGGTTGACAGAGTCCAGAGCACACCCTTTCAAGATAAGTGACAAGGGGGATGGACAGGCAACCTGAGAAAGACCCTTGGGAGCCAGGGGCACAGGGTCTCAAGAGGCACACAGAGGTGTTCAGGCTTATCTTATTCACGGCTCCCGCAGATTTGGGAAAACGGCAAAGTAAGGAACGGGGAAAAGGTGGACAGGAGGAGAAAGGCAAAGATGTCGAGACCACCAGAGGATGATGGAGGGGCAAAGACGATCCCACAGACGTAGCTGGCGACCCTGAAGAGGAGAACCTGACAACGGAGCAGAGAGTGCGTCTTAACTTGGAAGGCTGAGGCGGAAGGATCGCCGGAGCCCAGCAGGTCGAGGCTGCGGTGGCCGGGAGCAGCCACTGCACTCCAGTCTGGGCGACACTGAGACTCTAACTCAAAAAAAAAAAGGGACAACAACGCATTACGCTTTAGGTCCCTTTTTCTGAAATGAAGGAAGGACTAATTTGCAAACAGAGCAGCGGGTAATTGTCCGGGGTAAGGGGAAGGGCAGTGCGCCACACGGATGTAAATCCTCGTCAAATTATTTAACTTCAAAGACAGAGAGGCGTCTTCAGGCAGCCAGGCAGCAAAACCAAGTTAGGCCGTGGTGAGAGGGTGCCACAGATACCACGGCCTTATTCAGCACCGCAAATCGTACAACCTCATTGGGTACCACAAATACTCCAGGATCGTTCACGGCCACAAAACAAGCCTCTGGAAGAAAGAGCTTGTGAGTGAAAAAGGGTGACTTTTCTTTTAAAAAAGCAAATGAGTTGTTCCACGTATATAGGCAACAGGCTGACATTCTCAAACATGAAATAAGTCTGGACATATGGAAAAATAGTTGCCGACCAAGCCCCGCCAACCGAAGATAAAAAGAGACGTTGTGATAAAAAGGCGGCACTCAACACCAAAAGAGAGTACAGCCAGGGCTTGGCGGGCTCGGGGAGAGAAAATGCAGCCGAGGAGGGCTATATCCCCACTTTATTAGTCCATTTGGGTTGCTATAAAGGAACACCTGAGGCTGGTGATTTATAGAGGCCTGTTTGGCTCACAGTTCTGCAGACCGAACAAGAAGCATGGTGCCAGCATCATGCTGGCAATCAAGCTTACAATCACGGCAGAAGGCAAAAGAGGAACAGACATGTCACATGGAGAGAGAGGGAGTGAGAGAGAGGGGAGGAGAGCCGGGCTCTTTTCAACAGCCAGCTCTTGCACGAACGAATGGAGCGAGAACTCACCCATTACTGCAGGATAGCACCGAGCCATTCGTGAGGGACCAGCTCCCAGGATCCCTTGACACTAGGCCCCATCTTCAGCACTGAGGGTCCCATGAGATTTGGAGGAGACACATATCCAAACCACGTCACCGCTAAGTTGGCCTTTGGGTGCCAAGGAAAAGCACAGGCAATCTCAAGTATGCATGCATGCAAGCGTTTGGAAAATACACCCTTTGTGACCCTTCTTGTGGGACCCTTCTTGTTTGAAAAAAAGTTTAGTAAAAAATGACTAAAATTTTTAAAATCGCAGGATTGGAGAAGTGGTTTAAAAAAAAAAGCTGAGAATGAGCAGCAAGCCAAGATTTACACACTTAATAACTGTATGAATTAAGATCATAGAAGGGCTCATAAATGTTATAAACCTTGGCAGAGTAAAACCAATGATACAATGGACAAAAATTCCTGGGATTTTGAGTTTTGATTCCGTTAAATCGATTGATCAGAGGCAGGCAAATGTTTTCTTAAAGGACCAAATAGTCAAAATTTTAGTCTTTGAGGATTTTACGGGCTCTATAGCAAGGAGTTTACTCCGTCACTGAAGATAAAACAGCCATTGACAACACATTGATGAATGGTTGTGTTCTGATAAAACTTTACACAAGAGATTGTCAGCTTAAGGGCCACAGTTTGTCAACCCCTACAACAGGTAAACTGGGGAAAAGGGAACCTTGACAATACAGAGCCTTCCAATCCATAAATGTAGCATAGCTCTCCACCTATGTCAATCTTTAATTTCACTTAGCAATGCTTTGAGTTTTTATGTAGAGGTCTAACATAACCTTCTTTAAACTTATTTCCAGTTTTCTTATTACCCTACATGGTATTTTCCAATTAAAAAAAAATCAACTTCCAAGCCACTGCTATATGGAGAAATATTATTGAGCTTGGATACCAACCTTGTATCTTACAACCTTGTATCATTCATTCACTAAATCTAGCAGATTTTTTAAGATTCCTTAGGGTTTTCTCTACAGACAGTCATGTTACTGTAAATAAAGACAATATTTTTTCTTTGTTACCAAAATACATGCCTTAAAAATAATGGTCTCTTTCTTGCTATATTGAATTAGCAGTGATAGATGCATATGATGAGAACAGAACTCCTGTTTTGCTCTCAGTCATTGGGGGGATATATTCAGTTGATCATAAGCATGATGTCTGTAAGTTTTTCATAGACAAAAACTTTATCAAGTCGGGGACTATCCCCTTTATTTTTAGTTTGTTGAGAGTTCTTATTGCGAACTGATCTTTGAAGAATGGGTATTGCAGAATGACTTTTCTGCCCCTGTTAAAAGATCATGTGATTGTCTCCTTAGTCTGTTTATGTGGCAATGTACATTGATTCTTAGATCTTAAGTCAACCTTGCATTCCTGGGATAAACTCTACTAGTTATGATATACTAGTCTTTTTATGTATAGTTAATCTCAAAGCACTAATATTTTGTTGAGTATTTTTATATCTAAATTTATAAATGATATTAGTCTAGTATTTTTTCCTTGTAACTTATTTGTCTAGGTCTGGTGTTAGGGTAATAATGGCCTCAAAAAATACATTTTAAGCGTACTCTCCCTCTCCTCATCTATTTTCCGGAAGCATCTGTGTTATATTGGTATTACTTATTTCCTATAATATGATTTGATAAAAATCATCAGTGAAGCCATCTGGATCTGGGGTTTTCTTTGCAGAGAGGTATTTGATAACAGGCTAAATTTTTCAATAGTTATAGAGTTATTCAGAATTTATGTTGCTTCTCGGGTGAGTATTGATAATATCACTTTCAAGGAACCTGTCTATTGCATCTAACAAAGGAATATTACAATTCCTTTGTCCTTATAATGACTGTAGCATCTATGGTGTTGAAGTCTCACTCTGTCGCCCAGACTGGAGTGCAGTGGCCGCTCCCAGCCACCACAGCCTCGACCTGCTGGGCTCCAGTGATCCTTCCGCCTCGGCCTTCCAAGTAGCTGGAACTACAGGCACACGCTACCACGCTCGGCTAATTTTTTGATTTATTGTAGAGATGAGGTCGCGCCAAGTTGCCCAGGCGGGTCTCGAACCCGCGGGCTCAGGCAATCCACTCACCTCAGCCTCCCAAAGTGCGGGATTACAGGCTGAGCCACCGAGCCCGGCTTATGGTGATATTTTCTGTTTATTTTGGATAGTGATAAATTGTGTTTTCTTTTTTTCTTGATTAGTTTTATGAGGAATTCTCAAATGAAATATTTAATTTTTAAAGGACAGAGTTTTGGCCTTGCTTTATTAATTTTCCTGCTTGCTTTCCATTTCATTCATTTCTGCTCTTATCTATATTGCTTCCTCCTTTCTACTTACTTCGAGTTTACTCCTCTGTCTCTCTCAGCTTCTTAGTGAAAATAGATCACTGATTTTAAACTATTTTCCTTCTCTATTGTACAGTAGCTATTTAATGAAATTAATTCCACTGTAAGAACTTTTACCTATATCCCACAAATTTTGAAATGTTCTATTTTCGTGATAATTTATATTTAAACATTTTCTAATTTTCCTGGTGGTTTGTTCCTTGACCTGTGGGTCACTAGAAGCCTGTTATTTAATTTCCAGATATTTGAGGATTTTCTAGATTTCTTGTTTTTGTTGATTGTTTCCTCAATTCTGCTATAGTCAGAGTACATACTCTGTGAAATTTCAAACTTTCAATGTTTATAAAGACTTATTTTTTACCCCAGAAAATGGTCTATATTGGTAAATGCTCCACGTACATCAGAAAAGAAGGTGTGTGGTATTTGGGTGGAGTGTTCCATGACATCAGTGAAGACATGGGCGGTGGTGGTAGTGTTCAGATCTTATAGCTCTTGCTGAATTTTTGTCTACCAGTTTAAACAGTTACTGAGAGGTGGGTGTAAAATCTCCGATTATTACTGTAGTTTGCTCTATTCATCTTTTTTCTACAATTAGATTCACACTTATTTTGGACTGTCTTGCTTTCCCGCCGCATTGCCCCTTTCATCTTTATAAAATGCCCCTGTTTGCATTTTATAATATTCTTTGTCTTAAAACCTTTGTCTCATATTAACAGAGCCTCACGGCTCTCTTGTATTGATGCGTGAATGCAAACTTTTCCCAGTAGTTTATTCTCAAATGGTTTCTGCCTTTTTATTTAAAATGCATCTCTTGTAGACAGAATATTGTTGGAGCTTACTTTTTTATTCAGTCTGTCTCTACATTTACATTTAATAGAATGATTGACGTTGGTGGGTTTATGTCTGTCTTATTTTTCTATTTGTCTCACCGAATTTTTGTTGTTCTTCAGATTGGGATAACTAAATATGTTTAGCATGCTGTTTTAGCTTTTCTCCTGGCATTTAAATAATTTTCCCTTTGCATTACTTTGATTTCTCTAGGGATTATTATATGCACCCTTAGCTTGATCAGAATCTCCTTGGGGTTGATCCATTTCACATGCAATGTAAGCGCCTTATGATAATAAAAGCCTGTTAATGTCCCCCTCCTTTGTACTGCTGTTGTCCTATCCTTTACCTGTACACATTCTGATGCTCCCTCAGACAATGCTATTTTTGCTGTTTTAAACCTGTACCGCCTGATATGATAGCCACTACCCACACGTGGCTGTTTAAACTTAAATTGGCTAAAGTTAAAAAAAATCTAAAATTTAGTCGCTTAGTCACTCTCACCCCAGTGCTCACAGTCACGTGTGGCTGGTGGCTACCCCATGGGACAGCTCAGATGTGAAACATTTCCGGCATTGCCGAAAGTTGCATTGGACAGACTTGCTTTAAAGAGCTGTCTTCGAAAGAAATTGAGAGGTGAAGAACTGTCTTTCTTAGGAT
The DNA here is from genome assembly GCA_963574415.1 of Tarsius wallacei. Classification (NCBI taxonomy): domain Eukaryota; kingdom Metazoa; phylum Chordata; class Mammalia; order Primates; family Tarsiidae; genus Tarsius; species Tarsius wallacei. Next base: position 5,162 of record CAUYQG010234476.1, on the reverse strand, counting down.
CCACACCTGCACTCTTTCCAGGACTCTTTCTTCCCACAGATCCAGGCTGTCACTCACTGGCATTTCCCGTCAGCCAGAGCAGCTTTCTGTAACATTTCTTGACATGCTGATCCGCTGGCAACAAACTCTCTTAGGTATCGTTCATCCAACAATGTGTTTCTTAAGAATATTTTTGTGTTTTTTATTTTATTTTTTTGAGTTGGAGTCTCACTCTGTGACCCAGACTGGAGTGCAGTGGCCACTCCTGGCCACTGCAGCCTCGACCTGCTGGGCTCCGGAGATCCTTCCGCCTCAGCCTTTCAAGTAGCTGGAACTACAGGCGTGCGCTATGCCCGGCTAGTTTTTGATTTATTGTAGAGATGAGGTCTCACCAAGTTGCCCAGGCGGGTCTCTAACCCACGGGCTCAGGCAATCCACTCACCTCGGCCTCCCAAAGCGCTGGGATTACAGGTTGAGCCACTGAGTCCGGCCCTTAAGGATATTTTTGAAGGATGTATGATCCCAGGATGACAGGCTTTCCTTCCCCTCCCCACTCCCTCCCTCCTTCCTTCCCTCTCCCTCCCCGTCTTTCTTTGCAAACTGATGTTTCTTTTCAGTCATCTGTTCATAACATGCCTGGATGTGGTTCTCTTGGACTCACTGAGCTTCTTGGATCTGTAGATGAGCGTCTTCACTAAATCTGGTAAAATTTCATCTGTTCTTTCTCTAATTTTTTTCTGTTCCATTCTTTCTTTTTCCCTCTGGAACTTTAACCGCACACATGTCAAACCGTTTCAATTTGTCACTGATGCTTTGTTCTTTCTTTTCAATCTCTGTTTTTAGAATTGGATACATCTCTCCCGCCTGTTTTTAGTGCCCTGAACCTTTCCTCTGCAGCCCCCACCCCACCGTTAATCCATCAGCTGATTTTTCCATACCGGGTAATTATACTTTAAGAATGGCATTTCCATTATTAAATGGAAAAAAAGATCCATTTGTGCTCTTTTTAAAGGCCTTTCTTCTGCTGAGAGTTCCAGCCCTTCACGCGTGATGACGACCCATGCCGTGAAGTCCTTGAAGATACTTATATTGTCGACTTTAATCTGAGTCATGTCAGGATCTCTTTCTATTAATGCTTTATTTTAAAATGCGGTTCATAGTTTCTTGATTCTGTAAATGAAAAATAAATCCCTAAGCCCCCTCTTGGCCTAAGGGACCCCAGGTAAACCTTAAAACTGAGTTCCAGCCATGACAGATGGGAGATCAGACACCCCATCCCTTTTGGAGTTTAGACACAATGACTGGCCTGCGTTAATGTTAGGATAGAAATCATAACACCAACAGAACAGACTTTGTGGCAGTGAGACACCAAGTTATAAACAGGACCAAATGCCATGCCAGGCAAGGGTTCGACCACACATCCCATACTTGAAGAATAAACTAGGCTCCAACTGCCACAAGGCTTTCCTTCTTCTCTAGCAGCTGAGCAAGTCCTGGCCTCAAGAGAAGCAATATTAAGACAATTACAACTCATCCAGCTCATAGACGACTGACCCCCTGTTCCTCCAGCCCTAACTACAGCTTTGATCGGACGAGAGACTGATTTCAGTGACTTTCTCCTGATAAGAGACCACCAACCACGGACTGATTTTGGCCAGCAGACAGAGACAGCACGTTTGTGTGCTTTCATGTCGCAGGACGTAGGGCTTAATTGCAATGTATTTAAATGTTGAATCTCCACTTCAGAGTGAACATGTTTGTTTAATACGCATGCATCAGAACCACCTTCATGAATATTCATAGCTCCTCCCATAACCTGTTGAATATGCATATTTAGCCAACTTGTTCTGCTTGAAGCTCCTGCCCCAATCCCTCCTCCTTTGAAGCGTCTGTCTCTGGGTTTTGCCAGAGGCTGGTTTCCCAGCCCGTGGGACTGGCCACCTTGCAGTCTGTAGCCCTCTGCAGGAAACAAAGTCTCCTTTCCAATTCTGTTAACAATTTTTACGTTAACCCTTCTTTGTATGTCTGGTCATTTTGAATATATGCTTCTTAGCATGTCTTGTGATTTTTAATGTCTGCTGGATATTATAAAATTGTAAATAACCTGGATGACGTGAGGATGTTGAGTATTGCTCTGGTAGGCAGCCAAACTACCAAAGATATTGTTTATCTTCTCAAGCTGGGCTTTAGTCTTTGTCAGGGTGGGTCTATTTCAGTTTGATCTTAATTCCAAGACGTGGCTCTTCCTTTAGGGCGTGGTCCTTTCTCCTACAGAATGGCCTTTATAGGTTCTCAGCTGAAATCCCAAGTGCTCAGCGAGTTCTCTACACTCTGCCTGATCCAGAATCCCAGCATCTGGAAGCTCAGTGCAGCATACCTTCCCGCATGGGACAGATGACCACTGCCATGGCTTAAGGAAACAGGTCCCCTCCACACGGAGCACAGCCCTTAGACAGGAATCTGTACCAAGCCTCACAGGGCTTCTGGGAACACTCATCTGTGTGTCTCCCCTGTCTACTGATATCCTTCCCCGCAAGTGCATCAGTTCAGCCTCCAGTCTCGGTCTCTGATCTCTGCGTGGCTCTGCCTTCCTGCCCCACAAGAGCAGGGCTCCACCCAGCAGGGACATCTGTTGCCCCCCCCCCGCTGCTCCCACTAGAATTCATCAACATTTGTTCAAGTTGTTCATTCCCCTAATTTGCTCTGACCTCGAGATCAACTTGGACCTGGAAGAGAGCCCGGCAGACACAAAGGTCACTTCTTTGGCTTCTCCCCTCTTGCCTGTTGTCCGACACCCGAACACAGCAACCTCACATATCCCGTGCAGGTTTGCAGTTTATACGAGGGGAGGGCAAACCCTCCACCAGTTATTCGTCCTGGCCAGAAGTGAAACGCCTACCCAATTCACTTTTACCTAAGCTTGAAATTCCTTCATCTTCTGGAAATGTTTATATACATTAGTGCAATCTGGCACACAGTAGGTGGTCAACACATCAAAGAAACATAGGTGAAAATTAATCAATGTTCATCACCCACATTCTGTGTTTGTTTCAAAGCATTTTTACATCCATCATCTCATTTACACGTCATAATACTCCTGTAAGATGTTTGGGCTCAATGCCATTTTTCCCTATTCTTAGATGAAGAACCACAGATTTCAACAGATCAAATGATTCGTGCATAGTTGCAGAGCTCATAGAGGCGTCTGTGTGTGACAGCCCCGAGCCAGCGTCCTCCCCCAATGGCCTCCTGCTTTCGCCGCCACACTGTCTTCTGCTTGGCCTGTCTTCTCCATTCTCCTTGGGAAAAAAGCGTCCACCACGCCAGCTTTTTCCCTGAGCAGAATGACAGATCTGTAAGTCAGGCAAAGAGCATGTTCACCATCAAAACGTGAGCCCCAACACGGGAAGCTGTGTCATTAGATGACTTCAAAATCCACTCAAGTTTGTCTCCAGGTCAAAGCAAATTAGGGCAATGAACAAATGTCTATGAATTTGAGCGGGGGCGGGGAGGCGGGAACAGATGTTCCAGTTAGGTGAAGCAGGAAGGAACAAAAAGGCATTTCCTCCAAACCCAAATACACAGATCCCCCGAATTATGACAATCCCTTCCCCTCTGTGAAATGTTACCCGGAGCTTCTTGGAGCCGGGCGGCTGGAAACGCCACAGGAATGTCTCTTACACAGTCTCTGGATCCAGTTTGGCTAAATTATTATACTGTTGTGGTGGCTCCAGGTTTTATAAAAAATTTTAGGAGAAAAAAAAAAAACATTTAAAAATGTCCAAAGGTGTTTCCACAGCTCTCAGGGTAGACACATAAGGCCAGATGTCCCGGTCTGTACTGAATATACACTGTTCGCAGACATCAACCACTCATTTGTCTTTGTCGCTGGGAGATTTCTAAAAGGACCTTCACCCAGGATTCCAGCTAAGAAATTCAAGCCCAGAGACTGTGTCTAGACACACAAGCTTCTTCTGAAGTAGCAGTGATTTGAAACAGCTCTTTATTTTTATTAATATCTGCCACTCAACAGATATTTTTGAATGGATGAATAAAACCAGGAGTCAATGAATTCATAATTAACTGATTTTAACTGATTTAAAAATAAGCTGAAGCCTGTTACATTTTAAAAAACAGAAGCAAGAAGGGCTCTCACCTTAAATTCCATAGGCTTCCCCCTCAGTATTCTTCTCAGCACTCTAGAACCAAGACGGGTCCTGCCCCCCGTATACAGTAGACACTCAATAAATATTTGTTGAATAAATAGATATGTAGACAACCTTCAAGACACAGATTCTGCAACGAAGCCAGGAGAAAGAGTTTAGATGCTTCCTGAAACGGACATAAAGCCGAACTGACTATACCTAGCACAATGCTTCCTCTAAGGAATGAAGCCAGCTTGGAGGGTTCCAGACTCTGAACCCCCTGAGCTGACTCAGACCCTGGCCACCTCAGATGGGTGCAAGGGATCTCCGTCACACTTTCCTATGGGAGTACATGGCCTCCCTGCCCCCAGGCCTGCCTAATTCATAGGTGAGGATAGAGGTATGAACCGGGGCTTGGCCCAAAATGAGGCTTGGGAAAAGAGCCATTTAATACCTTTAGTAGGCTGGTGTGGTGGCTCTTGCCTGTAATCCCAACACTTTGGGAGACTGAGGCAGGAGGACCACATGAGGCCAGGAATTCAAGACTGCCTATGCAACATAGCAAGACTCTGTCTCTAAAAAAATAAACAAAATTTAACTTTGTGTTCATGGAGGGGGGAAAAAAGAAAAATGAAAACATTAGGTAAGACAGTTAAGTTTACATTGCAGAAAATATTACACATCTGAATGGAAATACGTTCTGTTTCACATAATTGAGAGAAACGATTGAATTTTTTTTTTTTGAGTTGGAATCTCACTCTGTCACCCAGACTGGAGTGCAGTGGCACCCTTCTGGCCACCGCAGCCTCGACCTGCTGGGCTCCGGCGATCCTTCCGCCTCAGCCTTCCAAGTAGCTGGAACTACAGGCGTGCGCTACCACACCCGGCTCATTTTTCGATTTATTGTAGAAATGAGGTCTTGCCAAGTTGCCCAGGCGGGTCTCGAACCTGCTGGCTCAGGCAATCTGCTCACCTCAGCCTCCCAAAACACTGGAATTACAGGCTGAGCCACCAAGCCTGGCTCAGAATGATATTTTT
>CAUYQG010234469.1:0-19486 GCA_963574415.1 Tarsius wallacei | reverse complement strand
GCAGCCTCGACCTGCTGGGCTCTGGCGATCCTTCCGCCTCAGCCTTCCAAGTAGCTGGAACTACAGGCGCGCGCTACCACGCCCGGCTAATTTTTGATTTATTGTAGAGATGAGGTCTCACCAAATTGTCCAGGCGGGTCTCGAACCTGCGGGCTCAGGCAATCCACTCACCTCAGCCTCCCAAGGCGCGGGATTACAGGCTGAGCCACTGAGCCCAGCTACTTTTAAATTTTAGTTTAACACTTTGTGATACAGTAATTTGAAGTTTATATTCTAAGTTAATTTGCCTTGATTCATGATTTTGACTATCACAAGGAAATATAAATGAAAATGAAAGAACGCATTTTGGCATGTTCTTAACATGTCATGACACTCAGTTTTCAATCCATCATTCAATGATGTGATTTTTAAAAATTAAAATAGCATTGTCCCTCACTCCATTCATGCCTCTCATTTCCTTACACAATTAAAGTCCATGATCTAAATTACAACACTTCTTTCATATAAGCCCATTCCACTTGCTTCTCTCTCTTAGTTGAACTGTAGTGCCAAGCCCCAACTGTAGAAATCCTCCAGCACTGATTAAATCCAATTGTTCTGTGTCTTTCACTGTTGAATGTAGCTGAAAAAAAACATAAGACTTGTTAGAAGGTCTTACCTTAAATTCATGACTGCTATCTTCAAGTGTTACTCTGGAAACAACCTGCATTTCCCCAGTCTATTTAGTCTCCTCTACTGGGCTGCTTCACAAATGTGGCTTCACTTCAACATCTGATAACTCTTACCCATTCTCATTTTCAGCTGGTAAATTTCCCTTCAGGTCAAGAGCGATAGAAATAGGGAAGAAGGAAGTTCCAAAGCCTTCACATCTAACACTCACCTGCATTTGTGTCCATGTATATTGTGTTTCCCTCTTGTCACTATGAATCAATGGTTCCAGACCTATCCAAGACCTACAAACTAAATCCTAACCCCACTTACTTACTCAAGGACCTTGTTCCAGCAATTCTCTCCTAGCTCTTAAATATTACTCTTCTTCCATTTTACTAGAACATTCCTGCCAAATGGCAACAGACAAACATGTTGTCATTTCTCTCATATTAAAACAAAGAAAACCAAAAGCAAAACTACAAAACAACAACAAAATTCTTTGGCCTCTCATTCTCAGCCAGGGACCATTCATGTTTTTTGTCCTCCTTTACAGCAAAGCTCCTCTAATTTCTCTTTTCCCACTTACTTTTAAATCCATTCTCACTAAGCTTCTTCCCTCATCACATCACAGAAATTACTTTTGTCAAAATTCCAATGACTACCATGTTTCTAGACCATCAGTCAATTCTTTTTTCTTACCTGACCCATCAGTAGCATTTGACACTGGCAGATCACCCCTCCTGAAAAGACTCTCTTCTTTTGATTTCTAAACATCACGCTCTCTTAGTTTCCTTTCAGACTTACCAGTCTTTCCTTCCTAGTTTCCTTGGCTGGCTTTCATTCTCTGACCCCTAAACATTGCTATGTCCCAGTACTCCTCTCTATCTACACTCACTGACTTGATGTTCTCATTCAGACTCATTTCTTAGAGTATGGCCCGTGAATTGGAGTTTCCTAAATTTAGATCACCAGAACTCCTTAAATTCCAGCCTCAAAAGTCCAACTACCTACTTGACATCCTTACCTGAATTTCTAATAAGCGTCACAAACTTAACATGTTTGAAACCAAACTAATGACTGCCCCCCACCATTAACTCCTCTTAAATCTTGTCTATTTGGTGAATAGCAACTTTATCTTTCTAATTACTCAGGCCCAAACTGTTGGAGTCATCTTTGTCTCTTCTCATTCCCAATCCCATACCCATGTCAGGAACTCCCATTGGCTTTATTTTCTTATCACATAGCACCATTGCCTCTGCTCCTACCCTGGTAAGAGGCATCATGCTCTTTTCACTAGATGAATAACTACAATGACCTCTTAGCTGGCCTCACTACATTCACCCCTGCCTTTATTTAATTTAATTTATTCCTAGCATAGCATCCAGAGAAATCCTATAAAGGAAAAATGTGCAGCATCTTTAAGTTCAAAAGCCTCTCAAGCACTTTGCCACAAGGAAATCAATAAACTTTGGATGGTAAAAAAACGTTTTTGTGGTTATACCTTCTTTTACTACAAAATATTTTAAAGCACTTAGCATTTAAATACTTGTATTTGCAGAATTAACCTCCCAGATGGCATTTTTAATATGTAAACTGCAGTATGTTACAATAGCTTGAAACTGTTAGAAGGTTTCTCAGAGTACACCAGATACTGTATATGACACGTGCTTATCTAAATAACACATAAGGGTGATTTTATCAATCTGAGTTGTAAATGTTTCTTATTTTAAATAAAGGTAAACATAAATAGAAGAGTTCCATTATTTTCTTCCCACATGCCAAATAGATCACCTAGTGTAGTCACTGGGGTGTGGAGGCGTGGAGAAAACTTGTATAACCCCAAAAGGGGAATGTGCAAGATCAAATAATTGTCCTGTGTGTACAGGCTAGGTGATGAAATGAGACCTCAACTTTTGCCTAAAAGACCTAAAAGGGCATCCAGGTAATGAGAGGTAAATGACAGAGCCAGGAAAAGAGGCTGAGAGAGCTAAGGTGGGCAGGAGGGATTTTTGTAATGGCTATGGAAAAGTAGTTTGATTCTGCAATCTGAAGCTTTAAACAAGTCATCAAAAAAGTAGTGACACTGTCATCATCCTGAGCAATTCCTCTTTTCTTTTCCCAGCAGACTGCTAACGAGCCCTGTGTAGCTAAGTTTGGTGAGTTACCTGTCTTGCATGCTTCTCTTTTACTTTTCTTAGTTTTTAATGCAAGAAGGCAGGAGCCAATGACCTCTAAAAAAGCTTGTATTCTCTTGTATTTATTTCTCAATTATTATTTATAATTACTTATCATGTGCTGGTCAGTTGCCTGGTCAGTTGCTTTCAGAGGCAAGACAGACAGACAAGTCCATGTCTGGATGCAGCTCATACTGAAGCCACCACTCTGGCAGGATTGAACATCACTCCACAGGCCTATGCATCTCAGATCTGGCAATCCACCTTAACTCTGTGTTTTAACAAGCACAACAACTTCCAGATTTACAACCTTTCCTCAACATTAGGAATGGATTTCCAACATTCCTAATGTCCAACAGAGTACATGAGAGGGTGCCGTGGTTGTTTCCAATGTATACAGGAGGAATGAGAGCTGGGAGAATGCCACGTCCTCTGCTCACTCCTATTATTTTCTGAGTCACTTTCCCTTATAGTCATTTGACACTTGAGTGCATACAAAACTTCAAATCAATACATTTTTGGTTATTTATAGATTTCAAGTCAAACACACAGTTTCAATCAAGAGCAGAACATTTCTAGAGTTGACTGCAACCCTTGTTTGTGTTCCTATACAACTCAAACCACCAAGCTTCTTTGGCTTGTGGGAAATAGATTTTTTTGTTGTTGTTGTTGCTTGTCTTTGTCTTTGTGTTTTGTTTTTGTTTCTCTAGTAAATGGAATAAAACTCATGGTATGTCTGAATTTCTGCCTTGGTTGGTAAAAGGTGAGCTACCTCAAGTGATGCTAAGGTAGTCTTTAAGAGACTCTTTTAACAGAATGAAATAGAACTAATGGCATTTCTTCCAGGGGACTTGCCTATTTTCTATTACATGTCAAGGAGGAAGAAATTTACGGACTCTGAGCCACTAGAGACATGAGGACTTTATCTTTACTCTAGTGGTCTTTTAAAAAATTCTCCTTCATTATCTACCTTCACAGTCTTATATCTGTTGTTTACGTATGAATGAGAATTGAAGTCGAAATGTTACCTCTTCCAGGATGTTTTCTTATCAAGGTTTTTTTTATAATTATGGGACAAGATTGCTTCCTACAACAAAAATGATAAAGAATTACAGAACAGATAAGTATTCTGGGTGAGAAAACACCACCTTTTGGGACCCTGAAATCACACTGATGTGCAAAATCAATTAAAGTTAGGTAAATATTTGAATTTAATATGTACATATGAAAATGAATGATTAGGTCTTGGCCCTTTGTTCACCCTTTGTCTTTTTTTGGACAATATTAAACTAGGGGTACTTATATTTAAACAGTCAAGTTATTTTTACTTATAAATTCATGAATTCACCAGTAGTTGTTTTGGGGGGACTTTGGATAATGGTATCTCAAGTGGGTCTTGAATGATAATACCTACAAACTGATGAGAAGAGCCACAATTTAGATACCAAGCACCTAATTCAAGAACATGGAAGTATCACTCAATCAAGAAATGTTTATTGAATACCCACTGGGTACCAGGAACTCTTTTACGTGCTGAAGATACAGCAGGAAGCAAAATAGAGACCTATTTGTTCTCAAAAATGTTACATCCAAGGAGATATAAGATAGGCAATATAAGATATAAGATAGGCAATAAATTAGTTTATAATATGCTAGATGCTGACCTCTTCTATGAAGAAAACTAATAGGAGGGCACTTCTTTTTATATAGATTGGTTAGGGAAAGTCTTATGAATGAAGTGACACCAGTACACAGTATTTACATTGTCAAAATCCTGGTATGGGATTCCTCTCTTTTTCTTTCCCTCCTCCCTCTTCCTATCTTTTTTTCCACAAATATTTATTGTCAAGAAACGCAGAGCCACCTAATTTATTTTTCTATTCCAAATCCATTTCCTTAGAGCAAGAGTACTCCAAGCAATGGATACACTTAGTATTTGCAACTTCTCTAAAAAAAGTAAATAGATGCTTAAAATATTAAAATTTTGCTCGAAAACAGCTTGTAGGTGGTAAAGAATTAATTACTATCTGGAAGAGGGCAAAATAATGAAATAACCATGCTTTCTGTCTGTTTTTCTCCCTTATAAATTTCCTATAGGACCATTGCCCTCAAAATGGCAGATGGCATCTCCTGAACCTCCTTGTGTGAATAAGATATCTGACTGGAAGCTGAAGATACTTCAGAATGGCTTGTATTTAATTTATGGTCAAATGGCTCCCAACGCCACCTACAATGGTGTAGCTCCTTTTGAGGTGCAGTTGCGTAAAAATGAAGACATAATACAAACTCTAACAAACAATCTTAAAATCCAAAATGTAGGAGGGACTTACGAATTGCATGCTGGAGATACAATAGTCTTGATATTCAACTCTGAACATCAGGTTCTAAAAAATAATACATACTGGGGGATCATTTTACTAGCAAATCCTCAGTTCATCTCCTAGAGACCTGATTTGTTCTCCTCATACCCTTCAGCACATGCAGAGGTGCCAGTGAGTGAGTTGGAAGGGGTAGTAGTGCCAAGGGTTTGTCTGGGTACACAAATTCATACCCAGAGAACTTCTCTACATGTAAATTTTCATCTCTCATACTTATCTGAAAGAGACTCAGAAGAACTGCCAAAGACTTTTAGTTACCTCGATGTTGGATCTACAAAGATGCTTCATTAATACATGATAAAATGAATACAGATGGCAGAGGACATACACTTTTCAAAGAATCTTTGTCTAATCTTTGAATTCCTGAATGGAAAAATGAAATCCGATTCCCACTGTAACTTTAACTAGTACAAGAAGGGATTCAGGGCAGTTGATTGGCCTTGTGCTGATATTTTTGGGCTGCTCTAGTTCATTTTCCATGCTGTCATCTTCTGAGACCCTCCTAATGAAAAGTAATCAGACTGATAGAGTGGCCACAAATATGCCCACAACCCTCTACTTTATATGTGGTAATATTAGATGACAGAGAACACTCTGAGAACAATTGGGATAGAGGTACAGGTGGCATGAAACGGAATACACATTATCTGGGAATTTCCCTTGGTTTCATCATACTCAGGATGACCAGTTGGTCAAAGGGGTCATTCTAAACCTTTACCTAAGGCTTCACGAGAACTTATGGTTTGTGTGTGTGTGAGTCTAAACATTGCCAACTGTAAAGAAACAATAACCATTAGTAACCATTGGATTTAACACCCCAAACTGGCACTACCATTACTGTATTATGTCATGTAATGATTTCATGTTTTAGTTGGCTTTCCACATCTTACATATTGCTTTCATGGATCACGTAGCAACTGTATGAAGTTAATCGGGCATTTTGGAGAAAATCTTAACAATGAAAACATGGAAGCAGATGGATCATAGGAAACTTGCCTAAACTCATAGAACAAGTGACTCACAGAACCATTGAGCTGCCCACTGTATCACACTGTCTCAGCTTTAGAATTGTTGTTTTTGCTCTCATAAGTCTGCAAAATTTAGAAAATTCACTTTTCAGAAAGTATATTGCCCTTCAGCGCAAGGTGGGTAGAGTGAAACCGCAACAGATCTTTCCTTTACAGGTAAATGTCTCTTCCATTCCTGCCTGGAGCAGGTAGCCCCAGGACGCTGCTCAGGGCTTACTCCAACCAAAACCCCTTCCTCACTTCAAAAAGCCCATCTCATTCAAATGCGTTATCTTCTAAACTAATGGATAGCATTAAATTCAAAAGAAGTTTTAGGCTCTGTTAAATTAGCTGCTTATAGGTTCTTATTGTGTAATATACATTTTAAACAACTTTAAAATATTTATGGACATTTGTGAAAAACTACATTATGACAAACAATGTTATCACATTTAAAAGTTTTTGTATTCTTTGTAACAAAGTTGCTTAGGAACAGGCTAAACCTGAAGCCAAACTATTTTTTACTGTCTTTTTTTTCTTAATTAAAAAAAAAATCTGCTGAGTAGCTATATTGCCAAAGACTTGGCAATCTTGTTCCTCTCGCATTTGCATATCTTCTCAGGAAATTATGTCACATATATTTATAGAATCTTGGTGGTATTGTTCTTCATTGTATTATAAGCAGTTGTGTGCTGGGGTGGGCTAGTGCTAGCATAACAACACATTGTCAAATTTTTAGGAATTTTGCATTTTGGTTTTTATTAGCCATCCTTGAAATTGGCTATGGTGGCAGTATTTATACCATGGGATTGGCAAACACTACAAATTAAGGCTTTTCTTTTTGTACAGCTGGCTCACCAGCATACCACAGCTTGTAAAACTTTCCTTTTTGCCCCTGCTTCATTCCTGGAACAATCAAGGCAGGCTAAGGCACAAAATAAAATTGTCAAAAGCCCGACATACTGATGATTTCTCAGGGCAAGCAGAGATTGCTGCAACTGAAACCAGAGAGATGGCTACCAACAGATGATCTTTGAATGTTCCTGGTGTTATAAATTAGGTTTTGTTTTCAGTGTGTGCTCTGTTTCCCTATTTCTCCACAGGTAGTCTGCATTTTAAAACTAGAATAAAATGTGAGTTGGTAACTGGACTGCAGCTGATTTATCTGTGGTCTGTCAGACTAGAGTTAGTGATCTAGGGAACATGAAGGTACATCAGAAAAATCCTTGCGCACATGAAACACTGCTTGAAAGTGTTAGGCAAAGTAAAAGCTAAATACAGTTATCTTATGGTCACAGCTGTCCCCATTTCTGATAGGTTACTGAGTCCGTTTCACCTTCTGATTTCCACCCACCTCCTCTGCTCTACCCCTCATCCATGCTCACCATTAAAGCCAGAGACAGTCCTTCTCACACTATTATATTTACCTTCCATTTTGTCCCATCAAGCAACAGAGTGTGCCATATTACTGTGGATTAAGTTTCTGTTTCTGAAGTGGCAGCTAATTGAAAAGTGCTGCAATCTTGTTCATCTGATGGAACAAACTTTTTAGATGAAGTGTATCTGCACATCTTGAAAATGAAATTCTCACTTTTGTGTTGTATCCAAAGGAAGTAATTTCATTTGGGGGGGGGGGGACATTTTTTATTAGAGAGAAGGAGAAGCAAAAATATGATTGACTGATAGGTCAGTGGTTTGAGGATTTCCTTCAGGTAGAAGCTATACGTGATGCCTTGGCAATGACCTGAAAAGGTGCATGTCGATTGTAGGGTTCACTCCACTGATCACGACTCTCCTGTGAGTTTCACGTCTATCCATGCAAACTCGTGCATATGCCCTGCCCCTACAAACTAAGAGAGTATGAGCCTCCCTCAATGTAGCAATATTTTCCTATCTCCACTACCAAGTAATTGGCTGTTCTTTTCCACACAGATTTCTTGAGTGGGAGTAGAATGTAGCCCACAATCAGATTTAGCTTTCTCAGGTGGAGGCAGGCACCAATTCTTTGTATCTCCTAATTATAAGAAATATGTTTCTTTTTTTTCAGATTTTAAAGATAACCTTTATATTTTAAAAGTTAATATATGCATCATAGAAAACTGAAAAACACAAAAAGCAAAGAACAAAGTCATTCACAATTACAAGCAGTTTATGGTTTGATTCTCCCTTCTAGATCCCCTGTGTACATAGACACAACAGCCAATCCTGCAGGATTGAAATTGTACAGTATGTATCATGCTTTTTCACACATCGTGAATATCTACCAATTCAAAATTCCAAGCTATATGAGTATTTTGATAACCAAGAATACACTATACCAACTCAATCTGCTAGACAAAAATGTAATCCCACCTTTTTTGGGACAAAAGTTTCACAGAAGACAAAAATGGTAACAAATCTCTAAATAAAAGTGCCAGCAGAGTTCTGATTAACATGATGCATTCCCTCAAGCCTCAACTTAAAATGAAACAAAAAGAAACAGAGTACACCAAGTATTATGTTTCTAAGATAATTCATTATCAAAACTATACCAATAAAATATTAGCAACAAGGTAGGTTTCCACTGAATTACTTAATGTATTCCTATAGTCAAAGAGATGCATATACATCAATGGCTAGCGTCAAAATGTAAATCTGAACACATCTTCATACATCACTCCCTTTATACTTCCTTCTGTCCCTCTGCTGCCAACCTAATGAACAAGTTCTGATACACAGGGCTCAGAGGTGGTTTAGCAATCCCATGTCCAAGATGCATCTTTTCTATCAATTTTTTGTTTTTTCATAGGAGTGATTGCATTTTGAAGTGGAATTGTTAAATTTGCTGTTTTGGAGCATATGCTCACTGCATATGCAGCCATACGTTCGCTGAGTGCATATGTTCACTGAGTGGTGGTTGTGTGGAGGAAGTACGCAGAGAGGAGTGTTCTGTGCCTGAGTTAGATTAGTTCAGGTGGTCCTAACGATTGTTCTATATGGGCATTCTAGTAAATATTGTTGTGTATTAAAAGACAAACAAGTCCTAATGCTCAAAAGTAGAGGTAGTAAAATAATCCGTTTATAAACGTCCTCTTGCTAGTTTTTAGGAAGGACTGTCTTTTGGGGTGACCTTTATTAATCCACCTTTTGGAGGTGGATACAGTTCTGTACTTAGTCACTGGAATGGTGGAAGAGAGAGAAGAGAAAGGGTGAAGAGAAGGGCCCATTGCTAGTATCTCCATATCTAGAAGACAGTTACAGATTACAGCCGTAGGTCTATCTTTATGTGCATTTTAAGTAAAGTGCCTGTGTTTATTGTGGACAAAGTTCATTATTTTGCAACATCTAAGCTTTATGGATGTACTGAGGTGACATTGTATAATAAAAAGTAGAGTTAGTGATTTGGCCAATTTGTAAGAAATGTATTTCAAAGCTCTCTTAAAAGTTCCCTTGGATTTCCCTTACCAGGCTCAAGTTTAGAAAATTTTATTGCTCTTCATTCTTCCTGCAATGGGAGTAGGAGAGGACTCACAGAATGGCTACAGCTCTCTATAAATGTCATCAATCTCTCCTTCCGCCCACTCTGGCCTCATTTTATCCTTGATTTGGCCAAAGTATCTAAAAGTGAGTAGGGAGAGGGGCTCAGTTTCATTTCCTTTATAAAATCTGCATATTGCAGGGGAGAGGAATTGTCTCACTCTCGTTTTGTATCCAGGTTCCAAGCAGTCTGTGTCAGTTGATCCTGAGTCAGGAAGAGTTCCACTTTAACATCTAGTTTTATTCTTATATGGCTTAAAGGGATATGGAAGGGAGCTTATAATAAAATGCAGAAATACAAAAATGCTCAAACCATCATCACAGGGTCAATAAAATAGAGTTAAATACAAAGGCAGAGGGAGAGGAAAATTATTCTTTTATTATTAAAGATGCGGGGTGCAATTCAGTGTTAGGTATACAAATGGTCATTGTCCAGATAAAGTTTGGGCCTCACTTTGTTCCTCACTTCACCTGGTTTGTGATCAGGTACCCTTATTGATGAAGTGTACCTCCCCCTTCCCCGGCAATTTCCCACCGCTGCCAATCCCTTTCTTATTGTATTGTGATAAAAGAAATGCAAATTAAAACTACACTGTGACCACCTAACTCCAGTCAGGATGGCCATCATCGATAACTCAAAAAACAACAGATGCTGGAGAGGGTGCAGGGAAAAGGGAACACTTCTACACTACTTATAGGAGTATAAACTAGTACAACCTCTGTGAAAAACAGTGTGGCAATTCCTAAAAGATCTGAAAATCGACCTTCCATACGATCCAGCAATCCCTTTTCTGGGAATATACCCAGAGGAAATCAAATCATTCTATAAAAAAGATGCCTACGCATGCATGTTTATTGCAGCACTATTCACAATAGCAAAAATATGGAACCAACTGTGCTGCACACTGAAAATAGACTGGATTAAAAAAATGTGGAAAATTATTCTTTAGAAAATTTAGAGTCAAGAACATTATTGCAAGAGAGCATGAAACATTACTTTCAATGTTTTGATAGTTAAAAAAATTAGAGAAATGTGAAGGAAATAAAATTGTTTTATCTATTTTTAAAAACTATTTTATTAGGAAAAAGAAACTTTCTCCTAGTGCTGAGCTCTAAACAGACTGTCTCAGATCCACACTGAATGCTCAAAACAGCAAAATCTAAACTTTCATTTATCTTATTTGAATCTACTGATTTGTAATAGCATTTGACAACTTTAATGAATTCAAGAAAGTTTAGTTGAGCTATCACTGCTAGACAACAGCAGTTTTCCTGAACCTTATTATATGGTTTGCATAAGTATTTCTGAAGGTTGGTGTGACCTGTCTTAACATACCTAAGAAGTGTTTGGCAATAGGAAAATGGAAATTCAATGAACAGGGTCCACTTAGAGCAAACTGACATTATTTTCTCTTCAGTAGCTTAATCAGAGTGGGAATCTAATTTCAGTGTTCAGGGTGATCATTTCCACTCAGCTTTGGCATTGTCTGGGATACCATAGGAATGGCAGGCTTTTAAATGCACACCCCAACACTCAGTCTGAGTTGGACTGAAGTTTACTGATGGGTTTTAGTTTCTTATAATGAAAGACACAAACAACTCTTTGTCTTTCCTTCTTGCCTTTTGGATTGTACCTCTTGGCTGACAGGCTAGCCTCCAAAAGGAATCTTCTGACCTAGAGTCAAGGGTCTGACACAGTTCCCGGCTCATAGTCCATGTTGAGTTAGCAAATAAATGAGCTATAAATTTAACTGAGTGTTGGTGTTAATGTAGCATTTCTTGTGCACTCTGTAATAGTCTAGTGGACAAAGCCCTCAGCCTCTCTGTCCTCACCGTTTCCCATTTCATAGCCTACTGTTCTCAAGTACTCTCCTCCTTCCTCAACAAAATCTGTTTTCAGGAACATTGTTAACGTAATTAAGAAAAGGAAACTAAAAATTCATTTGCACTAAAGGAAAGTGGTCAATAAACTACTTTGCCTTGCATCACTAAAACAAGACAAAATCCTATTTGTTTTAAACTGCAACAAGAAGCAACAATATTCTAAGACAAGAAAAAAAACGATCATTGACAGAGTTTTTTCAAAGTGAAGCCCATGGATTCTGCATCAGATTCACCAAAGATGTTTTAAAAAATAATATAATTTTTAGGCTCATTCACAGTCTACTAAATAAACATTTGCAAGAGTAAGGACTAGGAAACAAATTTTTAAAAAACTGTGACCTATAGGTAATTATTTTACACACTACAGTGTAAGAACCACTGCTTTATGGATGTGACATTCAATCTCAACTGAACATTTATTCAACTATTTAAAAAGAGTAAAAGCTTCTAAGCAAATAAAACAAAACAAATAAGAAAAAAATGTCCTCAGAATTGGTGCTTCCTATGGGATTTTCTATAACTCATCTCTTATCACAAAAGCAAGTAGCTTTCTATCCTCTATAGGAGTCTAAATCAAGGTCAGGCTTTTTAATTTTCATAACCTAAAGGCAACTTTGCATTTGAATGTTGGCAGTCTAGAACTTTTAAGCCTTGCCACAATAAACATCACCTTATCTACCTTTATGCTAACTGCCAGTATTTAACTGTAGTCCCAGTTGCTCTGTGGAAATCCAAATGTCTACTCAATGTTTTCTCACATGAAAGTACAATGAACACCTCAAACTCAACGTCTCCAAAATTGGCCTCTCAGTGTTATCCCAGACTAGCTTCTCTTGAAGCCCTCTCATTTCAATTGTATTGCTTGGGCCCCAAATCCCTGAGTCAGAGTCATTTTTAACTCTTATCTTTCACCCATCTAGTCTTAGAAAGTCATGTTGTCTTTACCTTTAAAGAGAATATGACCTTTCTTCTGCTATAACTCTTGTCTGTACCACCAAGATTATTTCAACAGCTTTTTCATTGGTCACTCTACTTCTACCTTAGTAGTTAGACAAACTTGTTTGTAAGCCCCAGCTTTGCCAATTACTACTTATTTGGATCTTAGACAAATTACTTCTCCTTTCTGAGACCCAATTTAATGTTTGTTTTGCTTACTGTTGTTTAACCAGTGCCTAATACAAAAGTGAGAAATTGATACGTATTTGTTGAATCAAGGAATACATTTAAAATACCAAAAATATATGCAAAGTTCCTGATACATGGCAGACACTAAATAAATGGTGATGGCCATTGTTTTCATTTTTACTAAAATTGGATTTAATTTTACATTTTGAACTGTCATTTCCCAGTTTGAGAGACATTTATCTAGCACCTATCTCTTATTTGCTCTCCTTCCTAAGAAGGAGTAAATCCCAAGATAAAAGCATTTATTTATTCAATGATGTATCATCTGGCACTCAGAATAGTGCCTGGAACATTGAAGTTCAACAGGTATTAAAATAAATGAAAAAAACAACAAAACTCTGGTTTTCGGTTAGTGTGACCAGTAAGACATTAGATATAAGCACTCTCAAAATGGTGCTTATACTATACCATTTCCCTAGGTTTTTTAAGCTCTAAGTCAGATAATTCACAAAAAAATTCTAAATACATGCTCAACATGTGCTCAGTAAAAGTTGGCGGCTATCATCATTGTAGTAATATCACCACTGTCATCATGATAGTCATCATTTCATTATTTTCTTTTCCACGGGAAAAGATATTCTAGAACACATCAATTTGCTTTACCACAGTAATACTTTCATCAAATTTTAACAAGTTTTGCCTTTTACTAAATTTTATATTAGAAAAAACCACGTGTCCAAAAAATAGTTTCAGAACATTGTTTATTATGTTACTCTTCATCCTTCATGACAAACACATCCAGGAAACCTGATCTCTCATGAACTTGAAGCCACATCTCTATGAATTTTTTTTCTCACATATCTGTATAACACTCAAGAATTCAATAAGATGTAGGATTTAGAAGGATGCATTTTTTTCCTTTGCAAAGGTATTGTCTTTATAATCTTGAATTTGTTATTAGTTACTCCAACTAAATATTATTGTAAACTGTGGTTTCTTAGCACAGATGTTGACAGATGCTGCCTTCGATGATGCATTTTTTTTCCAACAAAGCTTTGCAGAATAATTGTTTCAGAATGGTAAAATTATCATCTCTAAGATCTGGACTTCAGTTTTATAGATCCAGAAACTAAATTTTATCAAAGTCTTAGAGTTTATAAATCTGTCAGGGACTGCATAACCAAACTCACAAGAGAGTGAACTATAAACTAAGGTGGAAGTTTATTGGTCAGTATATTCTCTCTCTGAAAAAGCATTATATGCAAATCCAATTTATAACCAGAGGTTACTCTCAGGTGTGGAATCCAAGCCAAGGTCGTTAGGTAGAGAACTTGATTGAATAATGCCCAAGATAACCAGTGCACCTTTTATTCATTAAGCAAATATTTCCTGGGGCCAATTACATTCTAGATATTATACTAGGCACCATAGGAGATACAAAAATGAAAAGACATAATGCCTATCTTCAAATATTTTAGAGTTTAGCAGAGAAAGAGTGTTCATTACAGAGTGCTGTGTGTGTAGATGATTACTTTAACAGAGTAAATTAACTCCAAGAAAAAGATGGAACATAAGGCCAATGGCATTGGTGATGGAGGTAAGGAATAGTTTGAGAGAAAAAAAATATGAAAAAGAATCATCAGAAGTTAATGACTGTGGTAGAAAGTACTCAGGTTTCTGCCAAGCTTGTGAATATTTTCTTATCAGATTTTGTATCCACAAAACTGGGGCCCAGTAGTCTCATTATCACCATGTAAGCCCATACTCTTAACCAGAGTTGACTTGTCCAGGATTAACTATGCTGAGGTGGTATCTTGGCTGGAGAAGATGAAAATTCAGGAACTATAGGAAAGCTCATCTACCATGTAAACAGACTGAGAAGCAGAGAAAGACAACCTGACTGAGATAGAAGAATAAAAAGGGTATGCAGAGAAAAGCAGAAATAAAAGCATGACAGTTATATGTCAACTTGATCGGGCTAAGGGATGCCTTGATAGGTGGTGAAAACATTTCTGGGTGTATCTGTGATGGTATTTTAGTTGATGGGGAAAGAGAAAACTGGGTCCTGATTTACAGATGGTTCTGCATGATATGCAAGTATCACCCCCAAATGGGTAGCTGCAGCACGATAGCCCTTCTCTGGGACATCCCTGCAGGACAATGGTGAAGAAAAATTCTCCTACCGAACAGATCTTCAACTAGAGCATATGGTTGTTTACATAGGTGAAGAAATGGCCAGACTGAGATTATACACCAATTCATGGATGGTATACCACACATGATTTGGTTGGATGGTCAGAGAATTGGAAGAAACTTGATTGGAAAATTGGTGACAAATAAATTAAGAGAAGAGGTATGTGAATGGGTTAAAAACATGGACATTTGTGTCCCATGTGAATGCTCACCAAAGGATGACCACAATAGAGGAGGAATTTAATAATCAAGTGAATAGAAAGACCTGCTTTATGGATATTAGTCAGCCTCTTTCCCCAGCCTCCCCATCACCACCCAATGGGCTCACGAACAAAGTGGTCAGGGTGACAGATCCAAAGGTTATGCATGCGCTTAGTAATACAGATTTCTGTTCATCAAGGCTTATCTGGTTA
Organism: Tarsius wallacei; assembly: GCA_963574415.1. Taxonomy (NCBI): domain Eukaryota; kingdom Metazoa; phylum Chordata; class Mammalia; order Primates; family Tarsiidae; genus Tarsius; species Tarsius wallacei. The sequence continues at coordinate 4,145 of CAUYQG010234469.1, read as the reverse complement.
CATCTACCACTGAATGCTCTATCTGCCAGCAGCAGAGACCAACACGGAGTACCCAGTAAGGCATCATTCCCCGAAGTGATCAGTTAGCTATCTGCTGGCAGGTTGATCATTAAAAGGGCAGTGTTTTGCTCATACTGGAATAGACACTTACTCTGAGTATGCATTTTCCTTCCCTGCATGCAATATTTCTGACAAAACTATCATCTGTGGACTTACTGTCTTATCCACAGTCATGGTAGATTCCACACAGCATTGTTTCTGATCAAAGAGCTCTCTTCACAGAAAGATGAAATGTGGCCCATGCTCATGGAATTCACTGATCTTGCCATGTTCCCCATCATCCTGAATGCTTTTTGAAGACTCAGTTACAGTGGCAGCTTGGTGGCAATATCTTGTAGGAGAGGGCAAGGTTCTTAAAAAGGCTATGATTCATGGGTTCGGTAATGAAATGGTAGAAATGGAAGTGGTACTACTCACCATTATCCCTAATGTTCCACTAGCAAAATTAATGCCTAGAGGTCTTATGTTATCATCAGGAGACACAATCATGATTCCATTAAATCAAAATTTAAGTCTGTCACCTGATCACTTTGAGCTCCTTATGCCTCTGAGTTGACAGGTCAATAAGGGAGTTATGGTGTTAGCTGGGATGATTGATCTGGGTTATAAGAAAAAATGGACTACTAGTGTACAATGGAAGTAGGAAAACATATATCTGGAACACAGAAGATCACTTAGTGCATCTCTTAGTATTATCAGGGCTTGTAATAAGGTCAGCAAAAACTACAGCTCAATGGAGGCAGGACTGCAAATGACCCGGACCCTTCAGCACTGAAGGTTTGGGTTACTCCATCAGGTAAAGAAGTATGACCAGCAGAGGTTCTTGCTGAAGGCACAGGGAGTACAGAATGGGTAGTGGTAGAGGGTAGTTAGAAAAACCAGCTATGACCATGTGACTAGTTACAGAGCTAAAAACTATAATTGTGATGATCATGAATATATCTTTCTTATTTTGTGATGAATAACTTTGCACGTGTATATACCTATATTAAGCAAATGTCTTGGTTTTCTTTCCTCTCTTATTCCCTTGCCATGTAACATAAGATGTATTGATTTCACTTTGTAGTGTTTAAGTATTGTTAACTTTACATCATAGCATTTAAATTATGGGCTATCAGGAGAACATCACTAGAGGACTTTACCTCCTCTTCTGGAGAAGAGATTAGTGCATATACGCAAGATAGTTGTATTTTGTTAAGTGAAATTATGTCCTTGTTCTTGTCTTTATTTGGAGATTAAATATGATTTAAGATTCAATATGGCACCTATAGGTGCCAAATTGACAAGGGATGGACCTGTGATGGCTAATTTTTTGTGTCAACTTGACTTGGCAAAGTAATAGCCAGATAGCTGATAAGACATTTCTGGGCAAGTCTATAAGGGTGTTTCTGAGAGAATTAACATTTGAATGGTGCACTGAATAAAAAAGAAATCTGCCCTCACAAATGTGGGTGGGCATCATCCAGTCAGTTGAGGGCCTGAATAGAACAAAAAGAAGGCAAAAGTGTGAACTCACACTCTCTCTCCAGTTGGTCATCCATCTCTTACTCTCAGACATCAGAGGTCCTGGTTCTTGGGCCTTTAGATTCCAGGACTTATACTAGCACCTCCAATCTTAAACCTGGTTCTCAGGTCTTTGGCCTTGAACTTGGCAGGTATACCATCAGCTCCCTTGCTCTCAAGTCTTTGAATTTGGACTGAATTACACAATTGACTTTTTTGTTCTTTATCATGGGACTTTTCAACCTCCATAATTTTGTGAGTTAATATAATAAATCTTCTCTTATCTGTCTCTCTACATATAGTCCATTGCTTCTGCTTCTCTGGGGAACACTGACTAATTCAGGCAGTAAGAAATTCCATTGAATTGTACCGGAGCTAAAAGGTCTGACCATACTCTTGTCCTTGGATTCTATGAGAAATGTTGGCTGTTTATGACAAGTTCTTATTTTTTTCCCTGCTCAGCTAGCTTAAGTGATTTCCATTAATTGAAATGAGGTCTTAATCAATATAGTGATTGATTGAAGGTGAGAAATAAAGAGGAAAGAACCTTCTTAGACATACTGAAGATAGCGTTTTGTGGCAGGAATATGGAAGAAGGAGCTGGAGAAAGTTTGAGGTGGATGAGATAATGAATTTAATTGTACAACTATATGGCTTGAGCTCTTTGCAGAATATGTATGTGGTCATACTAGCATATAACTGGAGCTCAGTAGGAGTTGCTTGAGATTAGATGAATATTTGAAAGTCAACAGCCTTTTGGGTGAAGTCATAGTTATAGACAAAATCGCTATAGAGAAAGGAGCAGTAAAAAGGGAGAAAATGACTGAGACTTGGGGAGCACCAACATTTTTAAGGATAGGCTGAGGAAAGGAAGCCTGTAGTGAAGCAACCAGAGACAAACAACATCAACTGGTCTTACAGCTGGGTCACAGAAATGGGGAGTGAATTATTAGGAATACGGGAGCTGTCAGCAAGTTAGAGCCTCCCAGAAGTCAAATGTTATGAGGATTAGAAGTTACCCATTGGATTTCATGGGTGGATAACTGTTGATGACATCAAAAATATCACTTTCTGTGGCATAATGAAGGCAAAACCTGGATACCAAAGATTGAGGAACAAATGAGAAGTATAATTATCAGATAAAAAGCAAATGAAAGACGAGACAAAAAGTTGCACTACTCTGTAGAAAATTGATTGTGAAAACAAAACAAAACAAAACAAAAAAACTCCAGAGTTGTGGTATGGTCAAGAGCATGTAATCTCAGGGTGAAGGGAGGAAAAAAAGTGTCTCCCTGTAGTAGACTAGTTATTAATGTTGTTTGTTCAGGGCATCCCCTTGCCAACAGTGCTGGAGATTCCTTTTCCTAGGAATTTGATCTAGGACATAAAAAAAAAGTGTAGAAAAAGTCAATTGATGCTATGGAGCTGCTGATAATTATTTAAAAAGAAGAAGCAGAAAAGTAGAGCTGATGTCATGGAAAAGGCAAGCGCTGCCTATGAACAGAGAAGAGGAAGAGACTATGAAGAGTGTTTGGAATGAAAAATTGAAAACTGTCAATGTTCAGAGCTCTTCAGTTGCTGACACAATTTCAGTTCCTGTTCTAGGCCTTGTAAATCCTTTAAACAAACCAACCTTTTCTTTGAGTTAGAGACAAAAAGTTGCACTACTCTGTAGAAAATTGATTGTGAAAACAAAATAAGTCTCTTCTTTTTAAAAAAAATTAGTTCTACTAAAACAACTACTTTCAGTTCTCTAGCATGTCTTTTCAAGATATTTAAAACCATCTGTTTCTTTCTCTTTTTTTTTTCCCCTAGGCTGGACCACCTCTTGGTAAGCAATTGTGTACCGTGGTTAGAATGAGTTTCAGTTTAGATAGGCCTGAATTTAAATCTTGACTCTGATATTAATACTTATACATTTTGTGAGCTTGAGGAATTTGTGTGCCTTCTTTGGGGCTAAGTGTGCTCATCTGTAAAGTGAAGATAATTGTTTCTACTGCACAGTATAGTTTAAGAATCAGTATAGTAAAAGGATGCAGAGAAAAAGCTCAACTATTGATGACATCAGCAATATCACTTTCTGTGGCATAATGAAAGCAAAAATCCAGATACCAAGGATTGAGGAACAAATGGGAAGCATAATTGTCAGATAAAGAACAAATGAAAGGTAAGGCAAAAAGTTACACTACTCTGTAGAAGCTTGATTGTGAATAAAACAGTTGTGGAGTGGTCCAGAGCATGTAGTCTCATGTGCTTAGTACCTGGCACAAAGAGTTCAATAGATGTCAATTTTTAAATATTACCAGCAATTTACAACTAGCTATGTTAGGTGGCTTTTTCTCTGTTTATCTTAAATTTCTGTTTTCTCTTTTAGCTTCAATGAATCTTTTTAGCAACGAAGTACATATTTAGTCCCTTCACCCTTTATGCATTTGCATAAAGGTTTTGAGAAGGATGGTCTCAGTTGTCACTAAAACAACTACTTCAGCTTTGTGGATTTTTTATGTAGTGACAAATGAAGAGAATTGTTTTTATTAAGACAGGGCATTCTGAAATTTTGACAGTTTTAATAACATATAAAG
>CAUYQG010234466.1:0-44031 GCA_963574415.1 Tarsius wallacei | reverse complement strand
CCCACTACTGCCAATCTCTTTCTTATAGTATTATGATAATTGTTCAAGGTCCACTTTTGAGTGAGAACACATGATACTCAGTTCTTTGTTTCTGTGAAAGATCACTCAGTATTATAGACTCTAAGTCCATCCAGGTTGCTGTGAAGTTCATGATTTTGTCCTTCTTTATGATTGCATAATATTCCATTGTGTATATGTACCACATTTTTTTTTTTTACTTGGAGTCTCACTCCTTCACGCAGGCTGGAGTGCAGTGGCACGCACACTCACGGCCACTCCAACATCAACCTTCTGGGCTCCAGAGATCCCTCCCCCTCAACTTTCCGAGTAGCCGGAACTACAAGCGCGCGCTACCATGTCCGACTATTTTTATTTTATCGTAGAGACGAGGTCTCGCCAAGTTGCCTGGACTGGTCTTTTGAACCCGTGGGCTCAGGCAATCCACTCACCTCGGCTTCCCAAAGTGTTGGGATTACAGGCTGAGCCACTGAGCCCGGCTGTACCACATTTTAAAAAATCCAGTCCTCTTTAGATGGGCCGCATGTGGGGTCCATGTTCTTGCTATTGTGAACAATGCTGCGATAAACATATGTGTGCAGGTATCTTTTTCATAGAGTGATTTGAGTTCCTCCGGGTGTATTCCCAGTAGGGGGATTGTGGGATCGTATGGAAGGTCAATTTTTAGATCTTTTAGGAATCGCCACACTATTTTCCACAGAGGCTGTACTAGTTTACACTCCCACCAGCAGTGTAGAAGTGTTCGCTTTTTGCTGCATCCTCTCCAGCATCTGTTGTTTTTTGCGTTATTGATGATGGCCATCCTGACTGCAGTTAGGTGGTATCTCAGTTTGGTTTTAATTTGCATTTCTTTGATGACTAGTGAGGCTGAACATTTTTTCATGTTAACTGTTGGCTGCTCGTATGTCTTCTTTTGAAAAGTGTCTATTTATATCTTTTGCCCACTTTGTAATGGGGGTGTTTGTTTTTTTTTCTTTTTGGCCCGTTTGTGTTCCTTGTAGAACCTAGATGTTAGGACTTTGTCAGAAATACAGTTGGCAAATATTGTTTTCCAGTCTGTGGAGTTTGTCCTTCTTTTAAACAAGGTCTTTAGCTTTTAGTTTTGCAACTGGATAATAGTTTTGCAACTGGGTTACTGTTTGATTGATACCAGGATTTATGTTCTATATATGGTTGCCTGTCCCTTGTTTGAAATGCTTGGGACCAGAAGTTGGGAATTTTAGAAATTTGCATATATGTAATGAGGTATCTTGGGGTGGATCCAAGTCTAAACACAAAATTCATTTTTGATTCATCTACACCTTATACATGTAGCCTGAAGGTAATTTTATACAATATTTCAAATAATTTTATGTATGAAACAAAGTTTTGGCTGCATTTAGACTACAGCTCAGCATATGAGGTCAGAGGTGGAATTTTCCATTTGCGGCATCATACTGGTGCTCAAAAAGTTGTGAATTTTGGAGCATTTTGACTTTCAGATTTTCAGATTAGGGATGCTTGGCTCTTTATGCATTTCTACTGGTTGGCTTTTCTCTTGCAGTGTAGCCTGCACAGAAGCCTGTCTCTCATTCTCTGTCTCTACTGAACTGTCTAGGGACAGTCAAGCATATTCAAACAATGGGCTTCTTACATTCTGTCTTCTCTGGGTAGACTTTCCTAAATTCCTTGAAGCCTTCTCTTTGGGAATCTGAAGAGGGACTCCTGCAATTACAGAAAGAAACTAGGGATCATCCAGCTATAAAACTGCATCTCAGCATTTGCTTCCGTCTTGTCTGCTATTCATTTTCTGTTCATCCTTTTTAAAGGTTTGTCCAGTAGTCTGAACCTGTTCATTTTAATTCTGTGGTTTCTATCAGCTCCTAAACCCTTACCAGTGATTACAATTATAAATCGCAAACCTGTCCAGTGGGCATGTGTCCAGACAAGGGCTGAGAGCCCAGCACTCTGAGACTAGCAGCTCACTAGTACTCTGTGAACATGTGTGTATACACATGTGCTTGTGTGTGTGTGTCCATGTGTGTCCCTGTGCAGGTGTGTAGGTATGTGTGTGTGCATGCATGAGTGTGTACGCATGCATGTGAGGGGTGGGCAGGGGGTGGGCCACAACATTCGAGGGCTTAGAGTTTCTTTCAAAACGCATTTGTCTTTCCATGATTTATGTCACACCAAGGGGTCGTGAAATGAGCGTGGCCTTCAAGGCCTTATAAACCTGAGCTGGCGTCAGTCCCTCGCTGCTGTGCATCTCTAGTCAAGTGACATTATCCCACTCAGCCTCAGTGTCTTCGATAAGAATGGACCTGATGATTCCTGCCAAAAGTGAGGGAAAAAAACACTTGAAGTCATCAGCACACTGCCTGGCCCAGAAGCACACAGCAATGGCCAGTTCCCTTCACCTTTGAATAACCAGAGAGGGCAAGAGGTTGCTGGAAGAGAAAGGGATCGGTGACTGTGTGTTCATGTTCATCCTCCATGGGCTGTGCTGGGCCCTGCAGGGGCATGCTGGGCAGCATGTGGCAGTCACATGTCAGTTAAAGAATCCCATCTAAACTGCCTTTGAATGGGAGTTGACTCAGAACAACCTGTCATTTCAAAGCGGATGCAGTTCCCTCTCAGGGTGGCCTACAGGGACCTGCAGCCAGGCCTGGCGTGGCCAGAGTGAGGGTGAGTTGGGCACTTGGGCTCCTCTGAGCAAGTGTGCAGAGGCATTCGACAACCATGGGACTGGAGAGAGATGGCAGGGCGAGATACAGCACAGCCTGAGCCCACACCCTCTCCAACCTCACTGCAGGCTCTTGCTGCCAGGTAGCCCACCTCCCACGCACTCCATGTCACCTCCATATTCATCTAAATCAAACTGAGATAGATTTCTGGGCCCAGGAGCTCTCTGTTCATGTGGGTCTCTTAGACTATTTTACCTGCTGTAAGACTGAATTATAGCTCTTATTTTAATGTTTATCAACTAGCCAGGGTAGACTAGTTGCTATTCAAAAATTAGTAGCTTTAGGCCGGGCTCAGTGGCTCAGCCTGTCATCCTAGCACTTTGGGAGGCTGAGGCGAGTGATGGCCTGAGCCCGAGGGTTCGAGACCAGCCCAGGTAGCTTGGCGAGACCTCGTCTCTACAATAAATTTAAAAAATTAGCTGGGCATGGTAGCGCGTGCCTGTAGTTCTGGCTGCTTGGAAGGCTGAGGTAGAAGGATCGCCGGAGCCCCAGCAGGTCACCGCTGGGGTGGCTGTGAGTGTGCCACTGCACTCCAGCCTGAGCAACAGAGTGAGACTCCAACTCAAAAAAAAAAAATTAGTAGATTTGTAATATTATTGCCAAATCATATAAATACATAGAAGTTAAGATTCTAGTGTTCATTTGTATTATCTCATTTTTTCTAAAACACCTCTATGAACAGGTAGGACAAATATTCTTTGCTTAAGTTTACAGATGACAATGTGACGTGCAAACCCTGACCCTGGATGGCAGCTGGGGCTGGATTTTTGATGGCCATGTATGTGGCAACTGTTTTTTGTTGCTGAGACCTCTGGGAGGGCTGTGGCCTACCTTTAGGTGCTTAGAATCTAGTTAGTAGTACTAGAAAACACAGGATTGTGAAGACTAAGTAAATTGTAAAAATGATTGGTTTTATTAGAGTTCCGGAAAGAAAGAAATTAGTTTGGCCCCTTAGATATTGAGGGGAACACATTATCACCACTGTCTTTTTTAACTTTTTTTTTTTTTTTTTTTTGAGTTGGAGTCTCACTCTGTCGCCCAGACTGGAGTGCAGTGGCACGCTCCCGGCCACCGCAGCCTCGACCTGTTGGGCTCAGGCTATCCTTCCGCCTCAGCCTTCCAAGTAGCTGGAACTACAGGCGCACGCTACCATGCCCGGCTAATTTTTTGATTTATTGTAGAGATGAGGTCTCGCCAAGTTGTCCAGGCAGGTCTCAAACCCGCGGGCTCAGGCAATCCCCTCACCTCAGCCTCCCAAAGTGCTGGGATTACAGGCTGAGCCACCAAGCCTGGCTCTTTTTTAACTTTTAAATTTTTTATTTTAAAGATGTGGGGTACAATTCAAGGTTAGGTATACAAATATTCATTATGCAGGCACCCTTGCTGATGAGGTATTATCATCACTTTCAACAGAGACACTAAATTTTAAGAAAGATTTGCCCAAAGATACAGAGTGAGAGACTAGATTGCTTTACTGTGAGTGTGACTTTCATCCACTTAGGAAGCAGTTTTGGGGTGCCCAGCAAGTGCCGAGGACTGCTTGAGTCACTGAGGCAGGGCACTGTTTCCCCACGGTCCTGCTGGCACCGTTTTGTCGCTGTGTTTCTGACGTTGCCCTCCGCAGCTCTGGTGTGTAGCTGGGCGTGATGGATGTCCCATTCAGGGCAAAGAGAACGAACCTGTCACCACCCAACCAGGGGCCTTCCTCACCTGCTTCTCTACCCACCTGAGTCCTGCCATGGCCTTCCTGTATGTCTGTACAACCTGCTTCCTCTGCCCCTGCCTTCTGGGGGCCGTGGCTTCCGTTCCCCTTTCCTTCAGCCTTGCTACGGCACGTTAACCCCTCTCCCTGCCATCCGTTTCCTGCAGAGCTCAAGCAAAGCCTGGCTGGTTGGAAGCCCACACTGGATCACGTGACCCAAGGATAAAGCCCATCATGTAGAGTCTGTCTTCACCTTCTTTAATCTCTTTGTCATAATGCCCTGGCCATGCCAAATTGCCTAGACCTGCTGAAGTCACACTGTACTCTTTGTCGTCTCTGAGCCTCTGCTTCGTGTCAGTCTTTCTCCTTGGAGTCCCCCTCTTCCTTCTCCCTTTCATCTGGCTAATTATGACTTATCCCTTGAGATGCAGATGACTGGCCACCTCTTTCAGGAAGTCTTCTCCTACCCCTCTCTTCCATCCACTGTTGGGCACTTCCTATTCCCTCCCAATACAGGCTGGTGTCTGTATTATAGTTCTTGCCAACTGCTCGTAACTATCAGTTTCTCTCTCTCCCCTCCCCCACCAGGCAACTCCCAGCTTCTCAGAACAGGAACTCACCCCATCTTGTTCCCCTCAGAGACTGGTACTGTGCCTGGCACTTGGGAAGATGTAAATATGTGGAGGGATCATTGGATAGCCAGGTGGAGGGAAGGCTGCAAAATTCATCTTTCCTTATGCCCATATTTTGTTAACTCTGATCAAGCAACTCCACATAACCACTTCTTTTTATTGTGTTTGGTTTTAGGGTAAATTTAAATTAAGGGCATATAGTGGGGAAGAAAGTGTAGCTGTCCAAAGATTATCCTGTGGTGAGTTCCTTCGGATCTGTCTCCTGATTCATTGTATAATCACGATGAATCATAATGGTTGGTCCAAATCCCTCAGTGCTTTCCTTCCAAATGAGGTGATTAACTTCCCTCTAAAATTCCTCTTGTCCAGACTCCAGGCTTTGTGCCGGGCCTGGCGGCACTCAAGCTTTGCGACCCACGTGGGCGATTAGGTTGTCCTTATCCTTTGGTTCCACTGCCTGGTAAAATATTAGATAACGAGGAAAGAGTTTATCTTACATGCGTCTGAGCTGACAAATATGGCAGCCTTTCAGCAGAAAGGAAAATGCAGACGAGACCTCTTCCCTGGCTGGAATAAGAATGAGCGTTGTGCCTGTCTGGCCCCGTTGCTGATGGTCAAATGCACTCGACATGATTTCCATAGCACCCAGACAGCCTGAGTACCTAATATCTACCTGTCTAGTCAATACATCAGCTTCGCCGGAGAGAGAGCAGGACTTTGTCACCGGGGCTCATTTCTAATATACCAGGAACAAATCTGTTGCCAGCGCTCTTTATTTTGGCATGAATACTCCAAACTGTATTAATTTATTGTCTTCGGTGATAAACAGCAATGCTTTCTGAGCTTTGTTTTGTAAAGGGGTCTTTTCTAAGTCTTTAATATTGAGGTGAAGAGAGAGGAGAAGAAATGGATTATGCCTGACCATGGGGATTAGCAGCCCTCCAGGTGAAGGGTGTCCACACTTATTAATGCACTAATGAACAAGAAGGGTCATTTTGATGATTAGTAATTTTAGCATAACTTCTGCCCAGATTTGATTAAGCCTCCGTATAGACTTCCTCTTCCAGGAGATTATCTTTTGAAAGCACATTTGGTTTCCCTCCCCTTTTCAAGCCCATTAGGAAAATTAAAGCATTTAATTTTAGTGATGAATTTTACTGTTGCAGACAACTGCTTTCCCAGATTTTCTCCAAATGTAAGCACAATTGCTACATCAACCAAAATATCTGTTATTTAACACAAACTGGTGTTATGTGAAGAATGCTAATTTCTGGTGATATCGTAGAGAATAATAAGCCCGATGTTGGAAGTGAAATCGCTCAATATTGAACCAAGCCAGAGAAACAAATTAAATGGGGGAACTGAAAGTTAGCTAACATCTGCAAACGTACTTCCTCTTAATGAACTTGTCTGTCTAACCCTCAGATCTTCCCTACTCTTTCCCTTAAAGAAACAGATCAGAAATATTTTGTAATATGCAAGCTAGCTAATATCAAACAGCTGATGCATCGTAGTGAATGAAAGCTGAAAGAATGGTAAACTCCTTAAGGCTAAAATTACTGTCACTTAGAAGTTGCAAAAAGATACCTAGTAAAGAGTAAAAGCTGAGGAGGACTCTGAGTCACCACTAGCATTTTGTCTTTTTCTTGCTGGCCAAATGAAGTCAGATCATAATAGTCGCTGTATTTCTCTAAGAAAGCCTCAGAGCCCTGAAATAGAAACACACACACACACACACACACACACACACAGACACACTATAAGATACTCAAGGATCTAGCTTTTAGGTGAGTCAATCTCAAAACAATCTGGATGCCTTAAAAATTAGGGGGGCAATGTGCGTCTGCACCCTGTGATATCACACTACACCTACTTGCGAGGAAGAAAGGGACTGCAAGACCAGAGTCATGGGAACGAAAGACCAGATAAATCAGATTACCTAGGAAGCCGGCAATATCAAGATATTACACGTGTATTCATTTTCTTCTTGGATGTTTCCCCCCTTGAAACACCACCACCTCCCTAGGTCAGAGGGTTTTCGAACTCTTAACATACACCAGAATCTCCTAGAGGGTTCCATAAAAGCCATCCTGCTGGCTTCAAGCCCAGAATGCTCAGTAGTGCATGTGTGTGTGTGCCGTGGGTGTAGGTGTGGGGGCTTGAGGGTGTGTGGATGTGTGTGTATGGGTGTGTGTGCACATGTGCAGAGAGCCCACTTGTGTCGTGGAAATCAGATGATCCAGAATTAGAAACACTGCACCTGTGAACACAAGACCTCGTGCATGACCGGTGAGGGTGTGTTCAGAATTGGCACAGCCCCACAGTGTCCTGAAGGCTCCCTCTGCTATGACACCTCCTCTGGTTACCACAGTCCTTACTGGTTTCTCTTCCTCTTTAAAATCTGCAGCACTGTGATCTCCACAAGCAGCACAAGATGCTGCTGATACTGCTAGTCAAGGAACCACACTGCTCTAGGCATCACATACCGGAATTCGGCCCATGATAGTCTCACTCTCATTTATTTTGCAAATATTTACTGAGCCTTTACCAAGCACCAGGCACTGTGCTCAAAGCAGGGACTATGAGAACCACCCTGCCTTGGCCTTTATTGAGAGCAGCCAACCATTCAGCATCTTTTACAGAAAGAGCCACTGTTACCCTCAGCCCACCTGAAGGTGAGTTGAGGACCTGCTCATTCCTAGGCCCGTACTTCATTCCTTGGGGAATGTCCAACTCGTGGATGGGTCAGCAATTCCAGTGACTTGCTTTCCCTCCACAGCAGACCTCTTTCCCATCTCCAGTAGACATGTGATGGTAGCTTTTGCAAAGTAACCTCTCTTGGGTGGCTGGACCTTTGTGCAGATTTGTGGCTCCTTTGGTCCCTCGATCCCAATGCCCTAGTGGGGTTATTTTTCTCTGATATTTAGGAACTATTGTTTACGACCGAACCTTTGCTTGTTCAGAACCCTACTTACTCATATCAAATCCTCCGTTTGTGTCCTCAGCCCAGAGTAACTATAAAAAGAGAACAGTTGTTTTTCAACCTTGAAAACTTAGTCCCAGAATATGTTTAAATAGTAATAGCGGATCTTGAATCTCTTTCCTATAAGTTGGATGATTGTTTCTCTAAGAAGTTGCCAACAGTGTCTTTATTTTAGACTTCTGGGACACCTCACTTCTGGAACCCAGAAAGCCTTTTTGTGTGGATGGCATCATGTTCTAGGTTTCTGTAGCAGATGTGGGACTGACATTATGCATATGTGGAAAAAATATATATTCTCATGATAATTTGTCCTCCCATCCCAACAAAAATTTGTGAAGCTTTGTGAAAATACCGTGAAAAGACAGAATCATTCCTGCTTGAGGTTGAAGCCCCTGGTGATATTTACTCTAGAAGTGATGTCAGTATGTGAAGAAGGTACCTGTGGCTTCTCTGTTACCCCCTGGGCAGGGACTTTCTTCTCCATTGCCTCTTGAATAATTTCATTCTAACATTCTCTGTTCTGAATGAACCAGTTAGAGTGGCTCATTTTGACACAGGGATTTTATAGATACGTTTTTGGAGGCTGGGAAACAATCTGTGTATTGATTTGTTCATTTTCTGAGAATGTTTGGTGTTTTATCTTTTCCTTTTTTGAGTAGAAAATTAAAAATAATTTCACAGATGGGGCTTCATTAAGGAATATATTTTCAAATATATCATTAAAATGAGGCGTTATTTTTAAATTTTCCATTTCCTCCGTTGCCCTTGGAATTTTTTTTAGAAAAGTACAACATGTCTGATTGTTACCTCACCAGGTGAAGGAAAAACAGGTGATGGGTGTTTTCTGTAAGCAACTTCCATTTCTGGAAACACCTTGCAGCTCTGTGGCTTCTGTGTTCTTAGGATTGAATTGTTCTAGTGCTATCAACACAACCCACTCACAAAGAATGTATGATCGCTACTGGTTTCTTGAAGCTATGTTGACCTTGTTTTAGAGGAAATGGCTCCCCTCATCCTGTGGTCCAGCAAAATGTATTTTGTGCTTCATGGTGTACCCACCTGTTCAGTTGCTTGCACATTCAGGAAGCTCAGCTCAACCATCCAGGATGCGGCCATCTTTTCTCTTGCTGTGTTGGTTCCTGCCTACAGGATCCTGTAATCTGGTTGGAATAGACTGTGACAAGAGAAGGCAGGTGAGACAGTGGCTGGATGCCACCACGGGCCACTGGTGGGGTGCTTTGTCCATGTGTGTAGGGCTCCCAGAAGGCAAGGAAGGAGTGTAAGGTTGGTGGCGTGCTCTGTGCTACCCAGCAAGGCTGGAGGTACTTGTTTCTGTTTGCAGATCCTTGGTGGTGACCAGCGAGAGTCTGCAGGAACTCTACATTTCTTATTTCTTAACCAGCGTTTCTGTTGCTGTCACTGTTGGCAGCCCAGCTTGTGTCGTGTGCTTTTCCTGAGATGGGTCGTGGCCCACAGCTTTGTCTCTCCCACGCCTCAAGAGAGTCAAGGTGACTGGCACAGAGAAGACGGTCATCTCTGCCTCCAGGCTTACAGTTCTGGGACCTAGACTCCTGCAGTGACTCCCACCTCAGGCATAACCAAATTTAGACGCAAGTACTGGTCAATCTTCACATAGGGAAGCTAGAAACAAAAAGTCAAAAGGCGAGAGGCAACTCAGAGAAGGGAAAAGAGGGGGACTAGGAAGAAAGGGCAAGGGGTGAGGTGAATGGGGTGAGGGGTGTGAGTGAGCCAGGGGAGTGGAAGACAGATGGGGATCCCCTCACTGTGTGGGACATTGGGCCCTCCCTGCAAAGGTCAACCATGAAGCATGTGAGGAGAGAGACCAGGTAGGCACTGAGCGAGTGAGAAGAGTGCATGTGTGTGTGTGCTGTGGGTGTAGGTGTGGGGGCTTGAGGGTGTGTGGATGGGTGTTGTGTGCACATGTGCAGAGAGCCCACTCGTGTTGTGAAAATCAGATGACCCAGAATTAGAAACACTGCACCTGTGAACACAAGACCTCTTGCATGACCTGTGAGGGTGTGTTCAGAATTGGCACGGCCCCACAGTGTCCTGAAGGCCCCCTCTGCTATGACACCTCCTCTGGTTACCACAGTCCTTACTGGTTTCTCTTCCTCTTAAAAATGTGTAGCGCTGTGATCTCCACAAGCAGCTTAACCCATAACCGAGTTCTGACTGACAAGGCCATGTCTCCTTTCATGTGTGTCGTTAGCCTCTAGACCCAAGGAGATTGCAGTCTCTGATTCATTCTGTACCTGTCAGACCTGGAGACGCATTAAAAGCTCAGGGACATTTGCTGATCGGTTGCACTGGAGATCGAATCTAAGTTTGGGTTTCTACCTTTGTAAAGTATCCTGTGCTTAAAAGTAATTCGAAAGACCAATGTACTATTTCTAATCCAGAGGTCCCATCATTGTCAAGTGGAGAAAAGGAAACAAGTGGATTGGGGTCCTTAAGGCTGGTGCTCGTCTTCTTCCTGGAATTCTTTACTTTTGATTTTAGATGTTTTTTTGAAGTATGAATTAAAAGTAGCAGAAGATCCTAACCCAGTAATCCTGTATGGGTTTTAGTTGCTTTTGATTAGGGAGTTATGAAGCTGTTTTATTGTCCTTGAATAATTAAAGTTTCCAGAAGAAAAAAGACAGACCCCAAGTCTTGGCTCACTGTAGAATTCTCCTCTCTCTGAACAATGTTAAAATAATGCCATATAAATAAAAACTCTTAGCATTTCCTTGAGAATATGAAAAGTCACAATTCTTTAAATTGAAGACTTTCATGGTAGAAACTGGTTTGCTGTCCAAGATTTTTTGAGTTTTTTTCATTTGTTACCACCAGGTAGTTAAAATAGGAGTGAAGAGTTTAAGCAAGTCTGTATTAAATTTTTGTCTTCTTCTTGAAGACAGCTGCAACACAAAGAGATGTATTCCAGAGGAACGTGTGTGTGTGTGTGTGTCTGTCTGTCTGCCTGCCTACCTGTCTGTATAGAGAAAGAGGAAGACAGCAGATAGAAGGTTAAAAATAAAGAAAAATCCAGTAGTAATACAGTCTAAGACAGTGACTCTTAACCCTGTTTGCATTACAGAGCCTAGGCCTACTTCTGGGCTTTTGATCTAGTCAATCTGAGATGAGACCTAGGAGTTGGTATTTGTAAAATACCCAGCTGATAAATCCACAGCTGGTTAAGAATCACTGCTCTAAAGAACACATACAGTGGAATTTAAGGATTGTGAGGCATGGGGCCAACGTAGAATGAAGTTATTACTTGTAAATGAGGCCAGGGGAAAGAATGCATGCTTTATAATTTTATGCTACTTGCACTTGTATTACTTCATTTGATTGTTATAACATCCTTAAGACATTTATGGGTAATCATAGCATTTTCTAGATGAGGAAACTAAGGCTATTCTCAGGTAGTGGACCAGGTTCCAGCCTCAGTCTTCCAGTGCAAGGACACTGCCCTGGGTCCTCAGAAAGATCCAGAGGGGTGTGTGTGTCATTCCTCTGAATTTTAACTGGAAATCTTTTTTTTCGATTCCCCACTAAATGTAAATGTAGCCAGCAATCTTAAAAAGACCTTTGGTCAGGCTCGGTGCCTGTAATCCCAGCACTTTGGGAGGCCGAGGAAAGTGGATTCCCTGAGCCCATGGGTTCGACATCAGCCCTGGCAACTTGGTGAGACCTTATCTCTACAATAATAAAAAAAATAGCTCAGCATGGTAGTGCACGCCTATACTTCCGACTACTTGGAAGGCTGAGGTGGAAGGATAACCGGAGTCCAGCAGGTCGATGCTGGGGTGGCTGTGAGTGTGCCATGGCACTCCAGACTGGGCGACAGGGTGAGACTCCAACTCAAAAATAAAAGACCTTCATTTGTGTATTGCTGGTTTGTTCCTGATGAAAAATTGAGTTTCGTAGAAGAAGATGATTTACCTTGTTGAATAGGGAGGAATGATATATTCAAGGAATAGGTTACTTTTTCAACAAGAGGTTTTCAAGGTTTTTGAACTCTGACTCACAGTGAGAAATGCATCTCATCATAACCCAGTACAAACACATATATATGTAATGAAGAAGTTTTCTCACCATATCTGTAATTATAACTCATATATGCACTCAGTTATTTTCTATTTTCTTTAAGCTTGTTGCAGTTGGATACAGTGACTCATGCCTATAATCTTATTACTTTGGGAGGCTAAGGTGGGAGGATTGCTTGAGCCCAGGAGTTTGAGACTAGCCTAGGCAGCATAGCAAGAATTCATCTCTACAAAAAAAAAAAAATCCAAATATTAACCAGGTATAGTGGTGAACGCCTGTAGTCACAGCTACTTGGGAGGCTGAGGCAGAAGGTTGATCACCTGAGCCCAGGAGTCTGAGGCTGCGGTGAGCCAGAATCGTGTTCCTGCACTCTGAGCAACAGAGGAAGACCCTGACTCAAAAAAGAAAAAAGCTGGTTGCAGTCTGCTACATTGACTGCCCTGAGGGATTGTGACCCAGGCTTTAGAAACTACTATGTAGCTTTCCTTCTTTTCTCTGGAGGGTAGAAAAGGGGGTTAACATGGGAAGTGAATGACTTGTATACAGCCATATGAAAATATCTGTTTTAAGCCAAAGAATAATTATGTCATAGGGTATATAGGAAGTATTATTAATTATAAATTTGGTAGGCCTGGCACTATGTCGTCAACGAGGCCCTTTAGGAAAAATTCTACGCAATATAAATTATGGGTATGACTTTTCCAAGGAAGGATAATGAATGTTATGGTCCCTTAAGTTTTTAATGTTGCATTTAACTCTTGGAAACCCAAAATGAGAAACAGGGGCACGAAAAAATATAATTTGTAAATACCCTTTGAATACCTTGGAGAGGATCTGTAGTTTCTTCTGTAAGTCCTGGTTCCCAATCGGGGAGTGGAAAGAGACCAAAACTTTGTCAAGCAATCCTGTTTCTAACAGTTTCTGATGCATTTAGTATCTGCACATTTTTGATACTTGTTTGCATCAACTGAGATTCTAGATATGGAAATATTTTTTTAAATTGCGAATTACTTTTTGCAAAATATTACTTTATATTTTCTAATTGCTTTGTTTTCCCCCTAATCTAGTCTTGTTTTCCCAGCAAGATTGAGAGCTTTTTGCAAGCTGACCTAGGCATGGATTTGTCTCTTGATCTTCCCTTTCTGTGCTTTGCACGGGGTTAATTACACAGGAAATGTTGAGAAGAACTTCAGTCTGCACCTGAGTGTGTTTGACCTGTGACTTATTGGGATGGGAGCACTGGGCAGCCTATTTATTTATTTATGAGTGAAACAGAGTCTTCCTATGTTGCCCAGGCTGGCCTTGACCTCCTGGGCTTAAGCAATCCTTCTGCCTCAGCCTCTCCAGTAGCTGGGGCTACAGGCACACAATGCTGCACTCAGCTCTCAGTCTCCTTTATAAGAGCCCACCTTCCTGCCTCCATCTCTTTTTTCTGACTTTTTATTCACTTGCTTTTAATTAATTAAGTAACTTTTTTATTTTAAAAAAAAGATCTTTTTAGGGAGCTTTTTAGGGTCTTGCTGTGTGTCAAGCTGGATTGCAGTGGTGTAATCATAGCTCACTACAGCCTCAAACTCCTGGGTTCAAGTGATCCTCCTGCCTCAGCCTCCCAAGTAGCTGGGACTATAGGCACGTGCCACTACACCTGACAGGGCAGCTTTTTTAAACTTTAATTTTCTTCCCAAACTCTCTTATATCCTGATTTTTATTCACTGTCCTCGTACAACATTTGCATATATTCATATGTATGCACACATGTGTAACCACACCCTGCACACATGGGTCTTGGGGTCCTAGGGAGCTTGGGGTGCTGGTAGGGTTTATGTCTCCAGAGTAGTGATGTGAAAAGCAGCTCCCCTCCTAGAGGAAGTACAGGTTTGTGTCATGAGATTGGGTAATGGGGGTCGAACTTGGAGGAGGCAGCCTGTGGCTCTTGCCTCTCTCAGTCTGTCGCTCAGCTGATACTGCCTGCCACCATAGGGATTCTGACCAGTATGGGTTCAACACGTTCTTATCCTAAGAAATATTGTTTCATGTATACCTATAATGAAGCACTGATTAAAGAATGAAACAGAAGGGATACTAATGTTGAAATAGTAGTGAGGAGCATTTGAAAATTATAGTCATAATTATAATAGAATGAGTTGGGAAGTGCTGTTTCTCCAAAAATAAATTTTCTGGTCAGCACAGTGGCTCACACTTGTAATTCCAATACTCTGGGAGGCCGAAGCGGGAGGATCTCTTGAGCCCAGGCGTTTGAGACCAGCCAGGGCAACATGGTGAGATCTTGCCTCTATTTAAAATTTAGGAAAAAAGTTACCCAGGCATGGTGGTGTGTACCAGTAGTCCCAGCTACTCAGGAGGATGAGGTAGAAAAATTGCCTAAGCTCAGGAGTCAAGGCTCAGCCTGGGCAACAGAGTGAGACCTCAACTAGATAGATAGATAGATAGATAGATAGATAGATAGATAGATAGATAGATAGATAGATAGAAAGAAATTTTTCTGGAAAGATTGGTGGAGAATTAGTATTAATTCTTTCTTTGTGGGAAGTTTTAAAATTATGAATTCAATCTCTTTACTTGTTACAGTACCATTCAAACTTTCTATTTCCTCTAGATTCAGTTTTGATGATTTGTGCCTTTCTAGAAATTTTTATATGTTGTCTAATTTGTTGGCATGCAGTTGTTCATAGTAGTCTTTATAATCCTTTTTATCTTTATAATAGTGATACTAATCTTGCCCCTTTCATTCCTAATTTTAGTAATTATTCCTCTCTTTTTTCCTTTATCAGTCTATTAAAGGTTTGTCAATTTTGTTGATCTTCTCAAAGAACCAAATTATGGTTTTATTGATTTTGTTTCTATTTTCCTATTCTCTGTTTTATACTTTCTGCTCTAATCTTTATTATTTCCTTCCTTCCTTCTTGCTTTTGGTTTATTTCCCTTTGTTCAATGTCATCCTGTGGTAGAAGCTTAAATTATTAATGTTATATTTGTATTCTTTTTAATGTAGACTATAAATTTCCCTCTGGGTGCTACTTTATCTGTATTCCATAAGTTTTTGTATGTTTTGTCCTTCTTTCCATATATCTCAGAGTATTTTCTAATTTCCCTTCTAGGGAAGAAATTTCCTTGTGGTTTTTTCTTTGAATGGGTTTTCTAAAAAAATGTGTATGTTGTTTATTTCGCACATATTTGTGAATTTCCCAGATTTCTTTCTTTTATGATTTCTAATTTTATTATCATAGAACATACTTTGTATGATTTCAGTTTTTTTTTGTTTTACGGCCTAGCATACTATTGTAGAATATATTGTTCTATAAATTTCGGTCTGTTAGGTCTATTTGGTTTATAGTGTTGTTTATCTCTTCTATTTTCTTGTTGTTCTTCTGCCTCTTGTTCTATTATTGAATGTGGAGTATTGTGGTATCCAACTATTTTTCTTAAGTTGTCTATCTTTCTTACCAACTCTGTTAGCTTTTGCTTTATGTACTTTGGGGCTTTTTTGTTTGATGCACATATGTTTGTAATTGTTATATCTTTCTCATGGAATGACACTTTTGTCAATGTTAAATATCCTTCTTTGTCTCTAGTAACATTTTTGCTGTTGTTGTTGTGAAGTCTATTTTCTCTAGTATAGCACACTGGTTTTCTTATGGTTGCTGTTTGTATATATTTTTCCATTCTCTTATTTTCAACCTATTTCTGTCTTTGAATCTAAAATTTATTTTCTGTCTACAGCATATGATTGAATCTTGTTTTCTTATCCAGTCTGATTATCTCTGCCTTTTGCTTTGATTGTTCAATCATAGGTAATCTTATTCATATCATTTGATTTTACATTTGCCATTTTACTTTTTGTATCCTATGTCTCATGTCTTTTTTTCTTCCACCATTCCTCCTTTCCTGCTTTCTTTTTCATTAGGTGAATATTTTCTAATTTAACAATTTTATTTTTTAATGATTATTTTTTGCTTTTGTGAAAGTTATTTTCTTAGTGGTTGCTCTGGGGCTTAACATACGCATCTTAACCTGCCAGAATCTACTTCACTAACTTAATTATAATGAGATAAATAGATAGATAGACAGCATAAGTATAGCATGTGAAATATATACTTATATATAATATATTTTATATGTTTATATGTTATATATTTATATATTGAAATAGGAGGGGGTCTCCCCCGCCACAAAAAAACAGAATTATCTTAGTAATACTGGCATCCCTGCTAGGTAAGTGTGTTCTCAGAACCCATCAGCAACAGTGTACCAGCCAGGGTTGTGAGAGGCTGCATTTGGTTTCAGTGAAATTTTTTTTTTTTTTTTTTGGATTTATTGTAGAGTCGAGATCTCGCCAAGTTGCCCAGGCTGGTCTCAAACCCGTGGCCTCAGGCAATCCACTCGCCTCGGCCTCCCAAAGTGCTGGGATTACAGGCTGAGCCAACAAGCCCGGCCACATTTGCTCATTTCATGACTGGTGATTTACGAGCACACCTGGCTCACACCGCACTGAGTGTTCAGCAATTTTTGACCAAAAATGCCCCATCTTCTCTATTCACCCAATCTCTCCCATTTTTTCTGTTTCCCTGGATGAAAAGAGCCCTCAAAGGGAAATGTTTTGCTGATATGGAAGAGGTAAAACAAAAAACAGCAGAAACACTAAAAAAGCATCCAAACTGACGAGTTCCAAAACTGTTTTTGAGCAGAGGAAAAAGCATCTCAATAGCTGTACTGCATAAACGGAGAGTACTCTGAAGGTAACTAAGGTTTAAGCATGTAAGAATAAATACACAATTTTTTATAAATAAAGTCTGGGGTTTTTGGGGTACCCCCTGTATGTAAATATATATTTATACTGCTTTGTTTTGCTTAAGTCAATATTTTCTAGTTTCACAATTTTATTCTTTTAATGATTTTTTTCAGCTTTTTGAAAAGTTACTTTCTTAGTGGTTGCAGTACATCTGCAATATAAATATATACATATATACAGATTTTATAAATGTAAAGCTTTACTCCAATATAGCTATATTTTCTCTTCTCTTTTTGTGCTCTTGTACACATTAGCTCTATATGTTACAAATCCAACAATATATAGTTATAATTGTTACTTTGTATCATTTTATGTCTTTTAAAGAATCTAAGGAGAGAAAGAGCAAGCTATGTATTTATAGTGTTTCTGTTATTAACCTTCTAATTTAACTTTGCTGGCTCTCTTCATTTGCTCCTGTGGATTTGGGTTACCAACTAGTGTCATTCCTTTTGTCCAGCACAGCTTTGCTTCCATTCACCTCCTTTGTGCTATCATCATAAAAAATATTACATTTCTATATATTATAGGGCCAGTGATACAATTGCCTATACACATATTGCTTTATGTAATTTTTTAAGAAATCAGTTAAGAAAGGAGAAGAGCTGTTCATTTACACTATCTTTTGTAACTACCTATACTAGAGCTATTTACTCATGTGGATTCAAATTACTGTCTGGAGTCACTTGCTTTCAGCCTGAAGAAATTGAATGAGTCTACTAACAACAAATTCTTTCAGTTTTTGTTCATCTAGGAGTGTCTTAACTTTTGAAAGATGGTTTTGCAGGATATAGAATTCTTGGTTGGTGGGTTTTTAAAAAATAAATGTCAGCATCTTGAACTTGTCATCCCACTGCCTGCTGGCCTTCATTGTTTCTGATGAGAAGTTAGCAGTTAGCTGTTAATCTGACTGGGGTTGATCTTCCCTAAGAGTGGGAGCAAGGAAGAGTGGGGTACAGTAAGGAAGGCCAGGTGAAAATGGGAAACCTGTGGACTCTTGGCTACTGTCACCTCTAAGTTAGCCTCTGCATCAGGGACCTGCTGATGCCTGCCCCTTACATGGAGTTGCTGTAGCCTTCACTGGGATTTGGAGAAGAAGAAACCCTGGGATTTTTTCCCACATCTATCCAAAGTGGTGCTTCCATGTGTTGACCTGGGAAAGGGGGAAAAGGAGCTGGTTTTGGCTCAAGTGCCACAGACTCCCATTGTTTTTACGGAGATTTAGTAGATTTTCTTCAATACAAGATGTCTGTTAATCTACTGTATCCCACTGGACAATTTTCAGAGGAAAATTTTAAAATGGTTTCTTTTTAGTAATTCTCACCAATTACTGTAAAGCTTCTCACCTCGCTATCCTGTAAGAAGATCTCCTATATTATATTTTAATATGTTTAGTTTCAAGCATAGTATAACATATATATGGACAAATCATGTTTTTCTTACATAATTAATTGAAGCTAAATTATACAGTAAACATTTATTTTAAATGGGTAAAAGTAAGAATGTCTCTTTATGTTTTATAAATAATATTAAAGATTGTTTCCAAATTAATTTTATTATATAGTATTTAATAATATACTTAATGAAAACTGTTTTATTTAACATATCTAGCATATTAGACCTGTGATTCTGTGTATCTTGTTACTTAGAGGCTAATTTTTTAAATGAATTAATTACAGTTTAGATAAAAATCTATGCTGAATAGACAATAGTGCACATGGAATGTAGATATTTTAAGACTCCTAAAGGTGGGACGTGAAGAACTGAAGTATGCATGAGAATGATTGGGTCCCAGTTAGTAAATGAGACAGCATCTGAGGCCCACCCAGTTGTATGAATTAAAATGTCACCTTCAGTTAGCAGGAGACATAGCACCAGAACCTGTGTCTCCTGACCAGCATTAGACTTCATCAAGAGGAGATAGAGCTGAAATGTTCCAGGCATAATGATGGTAGAGAAATTTGCAACCTAAGACTGATAAGTAATTCATCTGGACTCTGACCAAGGTTTGCCATTTGTTGTCGTATTTGTTTGAGCTAAAAATCGCCGGGAAGAGCATGTGTGACCCAATTGCCACCCTGCAGCCTGCCTTGACAGGATGTCTGCCTTTTAGAGGATTAATGGAGATAGACTGGTTTGGAAAATTTGTCTATAAGGTACATTATAGGAGAAAAAATTGTAAAGGTATTTACAATATTACCATTTCTGGCCTTCTAAATTAAAAAGATACCAGTTTTATTTGTATAACCAAAATTAAGTGTATTTTTGCCATAAAAGCATTCCTCCTTTGAAAACTGTGGACATTTTTATTATTGCCACCTTGTATTTTGTTGCTCTCTTAATGTGGGTATACTGCTATTGAGAATAACAGACTTAATTAAGGGTGCTTTCAATCCAAACAGGACCACGTTTCTTCTTATCCACATAAGAGGCACTCTCAGGCCTTTGGAGAGGGTGGTGGTGATACCTGCTTTTCTAACCCTTTGGCTTCTGTCTGTTTAATGGTGGCAAGATGTCATCATAAAACCCAGTTGATTGGTCTTCATTACCTCTGGTTAATCAGAGGCTCACATTCATCTAAATTCTTTGTGTTCCCATGTAGTAATTTATTGCCTACATAGAAGGAGTTCTCATTTTAAACAAGGAAATCTGACTGACATCATAGTGCATAAAAAAATTATCTTTGGTCCTAGTACCTTTTTTATTTTTTTGAGTTGGAGTTTCACTCCATTGCCCAGGCTGGAGTGCAGTGGCACGCTCGCGGCCACCGCAGCTTCGACCTCCTGGGCTCAGGCGATCCTTCTGCCTCAGCCTTCCAAGTAGCTGGTACTATAGGCATGTGCTACCACTAATTTTTTTTTTATTGTAGAGATGAGGTCTTGCCAAGTTGCCCAGGCTTTTCCCAAACCCGTGGACTCAGGCAATCCCCTCACCTCAGCCTCCCAAAGTGCTGGGATTATAGGCTTGAGCCACCACACCCGGCAGGTCCTAGTACTTTTTAAATTCACAAATAAATAAGATGTTGAACTGAACAATCCCTTCAAGCACATATGACTTTTAGTATTGGAATAGGTTCCAATGAATCCTTAAATGTAGAGAATATTTTGAGTCAGAAAGAAAAGAAAGGGTTGTGGACATAAGAAATAAATAGATAGAAATAGTGAAAAAGAAAGGTGCTGGAGGGGGCTTTTATTTGAGAAAATACTGATTTTCATAAATAATTAAATTTTCTATTTACCTTTTATTCTATCAGAAATGTTATCTTTTCAGGGCCCAAAAAAGGAAATGGATAAGAGACAATAACCTTAATTTACCCGAGGATGGGTTTAGTTTAGCATAAAGCAAAACTTATCTGACGGCATCACTTGCTTCCAAGCGTGTCTCCCTGAAGTGTGAAGACTTCTTTCTCCAATGGTGCAGTTGAATGGTTCCCACGTACTTCCAGCTCTCCCTAGGCCCTGATTTCAAAGCAGTAATGTATTCCTTGAGCCTTTTAAATGAGACTTTTCAATCAGGACCCTCTTCTAAAGGGTCATCCTTGGCATGGCTTCATTTAGAGTTGCCCTGGTTAGGAACAGACTGACTCTGGAGCAAGACTTCCTGATTCATGTCCTGGCATTGCCACTTACTGGCTGTGTGACTTGGGACAAGTCACTTAGCCTTTCTGCTCCTTAGTTCTCATCTATAAGATTGAGGTAGCAACTAGAATTCATCTCAAGCAGTTTTAAGTATGAAATGCCCTATTTGAACGAGGTAAAGTGTTTCAGAATGCTGTCTGGCTCATAAGAAGTGCTAAGTGTCAGGTATTTTGGTTGTCAGGATTTGGGTTAAGCACCCCTCCTGGGTGCTCCTGCAGTAGCCCCCTTAATGGTGCATTCACCTGCTCCATGCTGAGCACTCAACTGGGTACCACATTGTTATACAGGTCTCGCTTCTCTGCTGGCTCTCGCTTGGGATGTGAACTAGAGACATCACTGACAAGGACGGCTCCTGGTTTCATCGTTTCTCCTAGCCCATCACAGTGACTCACGCGTTGTAAGAGCTCAGTGCTTGCTGGGTGCAGCTCTAGAGCTGACGCGCGAGGTCTGCCCTCGCTTTGAAATTTTCAAAGACTGCCTAACACCAGAGAGCTGCGTATTCCTCTTTCACAGCATCTGCATGCTAGACTCGTGTTAAGGAGGTGGAGACGGGAACAAAGCGTAGTTATGTAGATCTGCTGTAGAACTTGGGGTGAACTTGGATGTCCAGCCCGTGATCTACTGTTTGCCTTCGTGTAGTTCCAGCACAGTAACTACAATTCTGGAATGTGCTTTGGCTTCATCTCAACTTTTGAAGAAATGAATGATTTGGCCAAAGCTAAGGTCTTGTCATTACCTGGGCAGGTCCTGGAATGTATAAACAAGACAAAGGGGAGCTTCAGAGATGAAGCGCATGCCTCTCATGAGGGCTGAGGGCTCACTGCCTTCGCAGCTGCAAGAATAACAGCCACAGAAGTCCAGTGATTCCGCAGCACGTGCACCAGGATGAGCACCATGAATGTGTGCCATAGAATGCATGGTGTTTGCCTGGATTATAGTGCTCATGAAAATGGGTTTTCAGCCGGGCTCAGTGGCTCAGCCTGTAATCCCGCGCCTTGGGAGGCTGAGGTGAGTGGATTGCCTGAGCCCGCGGGTTCGAGACCTGGGCAACTTGGTGAGACCTCATCTCTACAGAAATCAGAAAATTAGCCCGGTGTGGTAGCGCGCGCCTGTAGTTCCAGCTACTTGGAAGGCCGAGGCGGAAGGATCGCCGGAGCCCAGCAGGTCGAGGCTGCGGTGGCCGGGAGCGGCCACCGCACTCCAATCTGGGCGACAGAGTGAGACTCCAACTCAAAAAAAGAAAAAAGAAAATGGGTTTTCAACCTTTCGAGGGGCCGTTAAAATTCTTTCGAGGTTAAAAGCTGAGAACTAGAATTGCAGTTTCGAGGATCTGAGTCATAAACACCTTGAGCCTTATTTTCTATGGTCTGCCTAGAAATAGGATGGATTATGAAGGCTGTTCAGCCTTCTGGTCTTTGGAGGTCTAGAAACATAATCTGGCCGGCCTCGGTGGCTCAGTCTGTCATCCCAGCACTTCGGGAGGCCGAGGCAAGTGGATGGCCTGAGCCCGCGGGTTCGAGACCAGCCTGGGCAACTTGGCAAGACCTCGTCTCTACAATAAAAAATCAAAAATTAGCCAGGCGTGGTAGTGCGCACCTGTAGTTCTGGCTACTTGGAAGGCTGAGGTGGAAGGATCACCAGAGCCCAGCAGGTTGTCACTGGGTGGCCGTGAGTGGTGCCACAGCACTCTAGCCTGGGTAACAGAGTGAGACTCTGACTCAAAAAAAAAAGATAAATAAAAAAAAGAAATATAATCTATTTGAAAAATAAGATAAAGTATTTTCCTGAATAATCACATTAAGTCTTTTAAACTTTAAAAATTCAGCATGTTTTTCTTAGGATACAAGCACGTCTCACCTGAAATATGAACAGGCTGGAATAGATTTCTACCATCCCTTTAATGGTCTCCCAGATGATGTTGTGGCAGTTTTATAAAGGCACCGTCAAGATGCCTTTTTGATAGCGAAAACGTTTCGGGGTGTGCCAGTAACCGACAGGCAGACCGAACGCATACAGCAGCAGAAGAAAGCTATTTACAGGACTCTCAAAGGCCAGGACTCTCTTCTGGCATCTGGCTTTCTCAGGGAGCAGGGAGACCAGGGGACTTGGAGAGAGTGGGACCAGGTTCATAGGGATGGATGGAGCCACCGCATCTCCATAATTCTGTCTTTAAGAAAAGTCTGCTCCTGGCGCTTGAGTTTTTTTTTTTTCTCTGAGGGTAGAATTAGAATGCTCTCTTAACATATGGTGTCCAGAAATCCTGGAAGACTTCTGGAGTTTTTATGAAGGATGCCAAATATTCTAGAGATTGTGTCCCAACGCCAGAGCTTCTGTTTATGTAAGCCACCAGCTTTGCCGTTCTTATGGGCCCTGACAACACTGACAACCCTGCCAGTTCTCCTGAAGGATGTGGGCGGATCAGTAACAACCCATCTGCACCTGCCCTTAGCCCGGGAGGGCAGCGTTATTATTTTACATACACAAACACTTGCATGCTGAGTACCATTCTTTAAAATCCCATTGACTAGCAATCGGCCACAGCAGGAGACCCAGATTCTGTTCTTGTATCCTTGTTGCAAGCATGCACAAGTCACAGTTCCTCCAAGTCCGAGGCTTGCTCATTTCATCCAGATGAAGAGGCTGGAGTAGACCAAATTTCTTACAATTTGACACGCATGTCATTCCACTGGGGAGCTTGTTAAAGTGCAGGCTGTGGTCCTGCAGGTCTGGATGGGGTTCAGGAACTTGCATGTCTGACAAGTTCCCAGGGGATGCTGATGCTGCTGGTCCTTGGACCACACTTTGAGTAGCAAGGGTCAGAGATGTTTGCTACTCCGTTCTCCCAACCATCCTAGGATGTAAGTATTCTCAGTCTTACTTTATAGACGAGGAAACAGGACCGGCTCCAGCTAACACAGATTGCAGGGCTGGAACCCAAACGTGGGTCTAACTAGTCTGTGAATTTAGCCTCTATAAAAATGTGATACTGCTTCCCATTTTCTTCTGGGATTTGGAAGAGACTAAGCTGCAGTTCTCAGAGGTGTATGACCCACTTGGTAGGGAGTAGCTTAGCCATTACGAAAATCTATACTACCATAAGTGTAGACTAATATGTAATTCTTAAAGAAAAGATATGTAATTCTTTGTTTTCCCATAGAAGAAAAAACCTATAGTGGCATGGATAATGTATAAGGTAAACTGAAGTCTGTTAAGATAGGGTATATTGTTGCATATTAGGAAGTTATTTTAAGACTATATAATTTAGACTACTCAATAAATTTGTAAACTACCTCATCAGCTTACTAGCTCCACAGAGTCACACATTTTTATATTTGCTGACATTTCTGCCAAACAATGGGACTGACGGAGCATGTGCCGAGCGTTTACACCTCTACGTAAAGATCTCTGTGTTGTAGTGTTTTAAGTGCAAAAGACACATTAGTAAATTACTCCACGTCATAAGCTAATGCCCACAAACTATTACCGTGTTTTGAGTCTGTGGGACCATAAAGGTTGTGTTCTTTTAAAATCCTCATTCATGGGGAAGTCAGATTAGGAGGGTAAGGAGTAGATGTGATACCCCACTGCTCACTTGAAGATGGGGGAAACCACATGGAAAGGGCCTGAAAGTGAACCCCAAGCAAGAGCCAGCAAGAAAGCAGGACCTCAGTCCTACAGCCACAGGGAACTGCATTCTGCCAACAACTTGAAAGAGCCCGGAGGCAGGTTTTTCCCAGAGCCTCCAGAAGAAAATGCACCTGGACTGACTCCCTAATTCTAGCCTTGTCACACCCTAATCAGAGAAACCAGCAAGCCCACCCAGGTTTCTCAACTACTGTATAGATAATAAGTGGGTATTGTTTGATGCCACTAAGAAGTTTGTGGTAACTTGTTACAGAGCAACCCTCAACTGCCTCCACCCCCTAAACTAGCCAAATAAAAGTAGTTCCTCTTGTGAAGTAGTAAACATATGGTAATATATGTTTTTTTAAAAAAATCCTCATTCGTGACTTTAAGCATAACAAACTTACTTTAAAAGTACTGTTTTGTTTTCTAAAGGCCAAATTTCAGGGCTTGATTTTTAGGTGGAAAATTTCATCTCAGAGCAAAATTTTACAGCAGTCATAAACCTCAAAGAATGAGAACTTGTGATGGACAGAGCCAACGATTCTTAACAGGAGATGTATTAACAGGCAGGCAAGACACGTAAAACGACTCCAAGAGCCTCGTGGCAACATGTGAAGATGTGGAATCTTTTACATGGATTTGCAAATTAACATACCCATTTAGTGCCCAAAGGAAATCAGGCAATCAGGCTTGAAAAAATCAAAATAAGTTCCGCATCAATCCACTGACATCCTTTGGCTAGTTTCAGGGGACTTTTGTCTTTTGACTGTTGGATAATTCTAAGCTCACTGCCCGTCGAGCAAAATGATGGATGGTTGGATCCAAACCAGACTGCCCAGGGCCCTGCTCCTAGCCTACCTCTTCCCAGCTGTTTGACTCTTGACAAAAGACTCACCCTTTCCAGACTCAGTTCCCTCATCTGTAAAGTGGGAACAAGAAAAATGTGCCTCACAGGATTGGTGTGAAAATAAAAAGCTATACAGTGAAAGTGCCTAGCACACAGCAGTAAACCTTTATGAACGTTCATAAATGCTAACTTTCTGCTGCAGAACTGTTAAAAAGGTATTTCTACCTCTTCAAGTGATCTTTATCTGTTGTGAGTAGAAGCACCCATGGAGAGCAGGGTGCAGAGGGGAGAGGCAGTGGGATGTGACCAAGAAGCCCATGGGATTAGATCAGAGACTGGGACCAAGCTAGATGCTAACCATGCTCATGTATACCAGAGCAGATGGCGGTGTAGCAGAGCACCCCTTTACCCCCAGAATTTTTTTTCTGAAGCTTATGAACTCTGAGTATCCCTGAGCCATTAGCTTACAGTCCTTGAAGTGGTTAGAAGAGAATGGAAATCTCAGGAATGTCCCCCCATCAGATCCCTGCCCCAGGCTGCTACTTTGTGCCCTTTCAGAGTAGAGAGGCTCTGCCCTCCTATGCAGATCTCTGCCAGAAGCCAATCCTTAGAGCCTTTTCGGTTCCTTAAATAAGCGACCACCTACAACAGATGGAACCAAAGAGGAGTTCAGACCCACAAAAACGTGAATCTGGAGCATTACATCAAAGGTCTAGTAGTGTCTCTTCTCCTAAGGACTTAGTAAATATCTATCAAATGGATTAACGAAGAGGATACCTTTATAGAGGAAACTTGAAGATGTTGTCAGAGTCTCAAGTCCTTGTTGCCAACAGCAAGCCTTGTGAAAATGTGTGTCTTTGGTAGCCCACCTGACACTATGTTCAGAGCCCTGCTGCATGTGTGGACGCCCCATCCAGCTCTGAGACATGTTAACTCGCTGCACGCGACTCACTTTAGTAGAACCGGTCGTCAGCCCATTAAAGAAGCAATGTCAAGTCGAGGAGGCAGGAGAAAGTTCTTGTATGCGAACTTTTTTTCACTTCCATACCTGTGTGTTCAGCAGGGTATTCTCCCACACCCTTCTGCTGCGTGAGCTGCCATGTCCTCTGAATTAAGGAAGAAGAAATATTAGCACCTATCAGTTAAAAAGTTCAGTGATGCACCTGCTGTCAAGGCCAGCCAGAGTGAGCTATCTGGTGGGGCATGAAACCATGAATCACGACTTGACCTTCCAACTCTCTTCTTGTAACGTCTTCTCAAGTAGTGCCTTAAAGGGAATCAGGGCAAACTTTAAGACCACCACCTGGTGAATCCAAGCAGACAGCCTTCCGGTGAGTGCTGAGAAGTGCTGTGCCTATTTTGAGCAGACAACATGGGGCCCACACACCAAGACAGCCACCGTGTTGTGTCCCCAAGACACTGCCAGGCCAGGTGCGCCCCAGACACCTACCCCATGGGAGACTCAGCCGACCGGCAGCATGCTGTGTGTGTGTGAGGTGTGAGCAACATTTTAAAAATAAACTTTCAACCATAAAGTCAAAAATTTTTAAAGTGATTTTTTAAGTGAATCGAATAGTAAGAACATCAAAGTGAATTAATAAGGAGCGTAATTAAGATTGGCTCTCAGGCCGGGTGCAGTGGCTCATGCCTATAATCCCAGCATTTTGAAAGGCCGAGGTGAGGGGATTGCCTGAGCCTGCCACGGGTTCAAGACCAGCCTGGGCAGCTTGGCAGGACCTCATCTCTACAATAAATTAAAATATGAGCCGGGCGTGGTGATGCGCGCCTGAAGTTCCAGCTCCTTGGAAGGCTGAGGTGGAAGAATCGCCTGAGCCCAGCGGGTCGAGGCTGCGGTGGCCGTGAGCGTGCCCTGCACTCCAGCCTGGGTGACAGAGTTAGACTCCGACTCAAAAAAAAAAAAAAAAGGTTGGCTGTCATGACCAAAATGTCCAATGATAAGGAAGCCAGTCAAACAAAGTAAGTGTGTTGAGACACATGTGAATACCCCATGGCCATTAAAATGAAAAAAATAATGATATTAGAAAAATGCAGTAATGTCAAGCCCCAAAGCATTTACAACCCCTTCAAAATGTAAATGTGCCCATCAGCAAAGGACAGAAGAGGTTTTCAGGTCCCAGGAAGTTGACTAAATCTCTAATTTTGAAAAACAGACTTGCATGACAGTCATAGGTGGTCTGTGAGTGTTCCTCTGTAGGGACTTGGTATCAGAGTGATCTAGTCATCCTGAGTAAGTTTGACTAGAAGGTGCCATCACCGGACAGCAAGCACCCCTGGCTTCCAGGGACAAGGGGAGCTGGAAACCAGGGAGGGCCTGGTTTGAGGTGGGAGCAGTTTCTAATTCTTTCTGAAGCTGGCTTTTCTCTGAGGAGCGACTCCAGTCACCCAGCAGGGCAACTCTGAGAAGAAATCGGGGGGAAAGTATTACACAGGGAGGAGAACTACATTTTTAATTTGGAAATTGCTCAAGAAAAAGCACACCGTCTCACTCTGCCTAGGCAGACATATACGACTATTAATTTCCTTGCTGAAATTCTCCTGTTCCCTTTCTTCACGGGAAACCTCTAAAGACTCTTCTTGGTGAGTCTTTTGTTCCATTCCTGCCTCCCATAATGAGAACACGAGAGAGTGATGTCTTCTGGCCAACCTGAGGACCCGGTGGTGACATCAGTGCCTAGTCCCTGCTGTCACGCCCCAGGTGACACACCCGGGCCGACAGCTAGGACTGGCTGCGGACGTCACTGTCCTCGTTTCTAATGCCAGTAGTCACCAACAGAGTTTAGTTTTGCTTTGACAACTCCTCCTACAGCCAAAAACTATTGTTACAGCCCACATGTCATCCCTATTCACCCTAAATAAGGAGAAACAAAGGCTATTCTGGGCACAGGCGATGCCTGTGGCTGGGGTTATTTGCAGTGTTCCATGGCAGGCTGCCCTTTTCACTGTGGCCAGACCGAGACAGACATGCAGCCTGCCCTGAATTTTCTTCACACAGCCTGGGGGCATCCGAATGCACGAATGCACGGGGGATGTTTCACATACACAAAACAAAACTGTCTAGACCTGGGCGGGGGCGGGGGGGTGGGGGAAAGACACTGTGCTTGCACACACAAAAACAAGCCTGGAGCATGCTCCCTCCTGAGCCGTGTCTCTGCTTCGTGTTTGAATCGCCTTTGCTCATTACTGGAATTCTTTTCTCAAATTTCCGAGCCTTATAAGCCAAACGCCCCGGAGGATCGAGAGTCCTGACTTTGAAGGATTCTCCGCGGTGCGTTTGTGCTGCAGACACTGAGAAACAGCGATGAGAGCTCGCGAGGGGCGGAAGGGAACGCCGAGGGGGCGGGGGTGGGGAGAGGAGCATGCAAGTCTGTTTCCCGCCGCGGTTATGACCCGCCAGTTGCCAGGGCAGAGCTCAGCTGCCAGAGTCAGGGGAGACGGTGGGAGAGGACAGCCTGGCTCCCGGCAAGGGGCGCAGTGGCTTCCCCAGAGCTGGATTTGCGGCGGGGGCTGGCGTGAGGCTCCCTGCCTGTCGCCTGTCTGCCTCGGTAAGCACCCTCTTCGTTCCTTCCGCTCTGAAAGCTGCCAGCAGAGATCAAGGGGAGAAGGGTTGTATTGAGATTTGTGGATTTCCCTCTCCCTGCCTTGTCTGGTTGGATATTTGCCTGTTAGGAGTATTGGACGAGGTAGAACAAGATGAGCCATCTAGCTGCGGTCTGCTTGCCTGTGTGTGACATGTCTGGGTGTGAGGCCAGTCCCAAGAAGTGCAGATGGATCATGGACAGATGCAGCTGTGGACAGCACAACACCGGGTAATCAGCTGGTCTCGTGATGGAGACCCTGGACTTATTCTCTGCTCAGTGACACAGCGGCGTCCTGCGACCGAGCTCCTGGTTCCTGTGGATGGCAGTTGGTAATCAGTAGCCACAGCCTGTGGCTGGAGCCCCGGCATTCGAGTCTAGCACCTGGGCTGGGTCCCGCTGGTACAGTAGGGAGAGAGTGCGAGGCAGACAGAGGCACACACACACCCCCACTCTCACACGCTCTCCCATACCCCACGCCGGCTATAACTGCAGCTGTGAGCTGCCTGGAGCAGAGACTGCCGGAAGCCAGAGGGATGCTTTGAACTTGGGGGGGGCTGCGTCAAGGTTGGACTCCCAATTGCTGAGGACCCGAGTATGTCCAGTGACCACCCGAGCAACAGCACACAGAAGGAGGCCCCATTCAAAGACCTGTTCTTTAAAAAAGGTACATTTCCAAAGGCCCGCTGCAGGTGATGCATGCTCCCTGGGGTTTGCTGGGGTTTTTCTTGGAGTTTGGTCTGAGGATAGAGTTGAGGCGAGGAGGGCTGTTTCTCGAGAAGTTTGTTTCTGCCTCAGAGGGGTCTGTTGGCTCAGAACATTTCAGGGTGGGCTCCCTCTGGGAAGATGCATTTCAGGCTCTTTCGTCTCCTTTTGAGTCTAGTTGTCCCTCTTGGAGGTGTTTATACATAAATCATACAGGTTTGTCGCTTTGGAGTTTGGGTTTTTTTTTTTTTTAGAGTCTCTGTACACGAGGCTAAAACCTCCCCTGTAAATTCTGTTACTCACCGACGGGTACTCCTGCCCACCCCCCCCCCCCCGAGTTGTTGGAAACAGCATTTTAAAGAAAGATGTATTTCTCAAGATGTGAGTGGTTCATGGAATAATTTCTCAGGTCATCCATGTAGTGGCAGTAGCTATTAGGAAGGAGAACTGTGCCTCTAAGAGATGGGAGCCCAAGAAAGGGACAGGCAGACAGACTGACTGTGGGATGGGAACCTCAGGGGCCACCACTCTTCCCTGTCAAGAAGAAGGTTCCATCCCATGTGCAGCTGTATTTCTTCTGATACACTTTCCTAAATTAATAATGTGGAGGTGGAGGTGAGGGTGGATTTTAAATGAATCCTATAGGGGGAATTATGACTTTATGTATGTATATGTTTCCATTTATAGCATGGCAGAGAGAGAGAGAGAGAGACTTTTAAAAGGTTTGTAATTGCACTTACTCCTCTGCTGATTTTTCAGCAAATCCTGTCAGTCATCTCTGCTTGGGACATATTTAGGTAAATTTCTTTCTAAGGAGATCAGTAAACTCTAGATCCTAAGATGTGTGGTGTAAAGTCATTGTACTGGATGAACGCTTGGGTCTCAGTAGATTAAAAAGCCGTCACTCTAGCCGGATGGGCTCACAGAGTCTGCATTCTAGGGATTCCTTCGTCCATCTAATCGTTGCTGCTGCCCGCCTGCCAGTGCCATCGGAAACACCTGGCCTTGGGCTGGCGTCAGACAGCCGGGCCTGGGCCACACCTGCCCTCTGGTTTCACCTCCCCACCTACAGATCAGAGGTATCATCTCCCAATTTTATTATCATGCAAAATGTTTTACATACATATATGAATATAGACAGGATACATAAATAAGTAACCTAAAGCAACCGTGAGGCTCTTTTTCCAGGGATAGTTTACAGCTCCTTAGAACAGTCATTGTTGAACAATTGTTGCAACATATGAAAACCTTCAGCAGAACTTAAGTACGATTGAGGTTGTCAGGAAGTGTTTGGTGGAATATGGTTCTGTGCCAGACACTGTCCAAGCAGGTGAGGCCACCAGGGTCCCTTCCTTCGTCAACTTATGTGAGGACTACCAACTTTGTGTCAAGCACTCACACCCTGCTGAGGATACTGCAGTCGAACAAGGTGCTGTCCCAGGGCTTCTTTATGGGAGTAGAAGGCCAGAAAATGGACACTACCGAGACAGTAATATGTGCTGCAACGGGGTTTAAAGGCACGCAGGGAGCCCCAAGGTAGTGAGCTTGTCATCGGGGGCTTAGGGAAGAGCTGATAAAGGAAGACAAGGCCAGCAGGTAACACCAAATCTGGGTGTTTCTGTGGGTGGCTTTTTCCCTTTTGGCCGTTCTGTTTGTTATAGGATAAAGTAGACTAGCCAACCCACCTCCAGGAAAAAGAAAATTCAAAATGTATAATGGAATCAGTATGATGATAGCTCTTATTGTTTTGCTTCTAAACTTCAAGCTGTGAAGTCATTCTTGTAACACAGGCTGAATTTTCCTCCTCAACCATGGTGTTTAATGAGTGTGAATTTTCATTCAACCATTAAAATCTCCAAGAGTATTTTTATACTAACAGTTCACAAACTCGAGGCAATTATAGTCTAAGTAGATTCCAACTGCTGCCCCCACCCCATCTTCCTGCCACCACTGCCGCCCAGTCTCTGTAGGATTTTGGAAAGAATTTACCAGCCTTTAGGAACATTCAGCACTTTAAAAGTGTCACAGAGCCATAAATAAAGAGTAAGACACCCCCGAGGCTGTCATCTTATCACCACGCCTGTCTCTGCTGAGGAGGACAGAGACAGGAAAGAAATGCAGACAAGAGTTCACTGTGCAGAAGCCAAACAAGCTCAGCCACGTATTGGAGGGTCCACCACTGTGCCCCAGCTGTAGGGATAGAGAGGAGGGTGTGCTGGGGAGGGACTGCCTGGAGGTGAACTTCTGCAGCAGGCTGGCCTTGGTTCCTGGTGCTCCAGTGGACCCTAACGCATAGAGGGTTGCTGCAGGGGTGCTGTGTGGGAGGTGACCATGCAGGGCGGGGTGAGGGCTTCGTGGCCAGCATGCAGCCACTTCCGTGACATCGTCATGTTCTGCTTGGCACCTTTTCCGGAGGCTGCCAATATGTTTACTTTTCCTGGTGAAAGGCAGGGGCAGGCACAGGAGGGGCCCGGGCTGTGCCCACTGGCCATGGCAGGGTCTTTGAGGGCAGGCGTCACATATTTGGAATTTACACATCATTAAATGTTTAGAAAATAAGCCTTCTATGAAGGATGATATATCAGTGGAGGAAAGACCCAATAGAAGGTGGTGTTAACCACCCCACAAATAGAAATGAGTGTTATATTAGGAGCCTCAGGTGGTACAACCACACTTCCTCAGAGTTCTTTAAAAATAGCACAGACACTCATGCCTCTAGCATGATTCAGTGCAGTTCCTCACTGAACCAGGGAATAGACCGACAGACTTCACACAGTTTCTTCCGTTCCTGTAACTCTCTACCGTGCAGCTTGGAATTTCCTGGAGATACTTCCACAAAAAGAGAGAGAGGCCACCATCATTGCCGTCACTGTCACTGTTGTGCAGTAATAAAACAAGGTGTTGTGATACCTCCCTGTAAGTTTTAGACTTGATTTATTTAAACATTTTTTTCTGATATTTGGACTGCAAGGACCCATCCCTGATAGCACCATGAACTGCAGCCCTCCCTGGAAAAGGAAGGAATGGGAGCATGTGTGGCCTTACGTTCGTTCTCTCCTTGCATGCTCTGCTTTTTGGCATTCTTCTGTGGACATCAGTAGCTATTGAAACCAAGGAAAACTGACCAGTGGTTTATGTTCAGAATCCACAGGCCCGTGAAATTTCAGAAACCCCAGGGCATCCTATTGTTTTCTCCGAATGCTACCATTTCTGCCAGTTTTATTTTTAAGACTTTCTGTTTTAACCGTTCTTCCAAAATTCGTCCTCTTTCAGCTTCGGTTCCCACCACGGCACATCTCGCCCCTCCCCTGCCGCGTGAAACACCTGCAGGTGTGGGTCGACTTCTCCTGTCTAAAGCGAATGGGAGGGTGTGGGAGGACAAGTGTGTGGGTGGGGTTGCTCACACACCCCTTGAGAACCTGCAGGAGGTCTTGAGGGGAAAGGTAACTTCGGTGCAGGACTCCGGGGTCTGGATATCACCATGCTTGTTCCCGAGAAACCGCTCTGTTTACTAAAGTTTTTACTTTGAGAATCCACTGGACCCCTCTTGGGAGAGTATTTGTAGGCCCGAAGAGAGTAAAACCCTCATGTTTTCTGGTTGGTAGTGTTCTATCTCCCGCAACTTAAAGATGAGGAAGTGATCTGTTTTCATTGACAAGTTTTGCTCAGAATCCAAAGTGAGATTCTGCCGCACCTGTGGGCCCCACCCCAGGCCCTGACACCACAGGGTAGGGCCTCGGGAGCCCCACGGTCCATACTGACCTGCAGCCAGGAACAACATCGCTGCTGCAGCAAGCTACACCTTGACTTGATTGTTAGGATGGTGGCCTCTGGGACTGTGTGTTCCTGGGGTCCTCCTTGTCTACAGGAAGGGCTGTAGTGGTTCAGGCTCTCATCAGGTTACTGTTACCCCAAGGCACAAGCTGGGCATCCCGCTAGGCCATTTGACTCAGAGTGCAACCCCCTGGAGACCCTGTTCCTGTTTCCATCCACAAAGGTATCTGTGGCCTTTGACTCGCCCCAGACAAGTTCCACACTATCCCAGTGCCTGTGAACCCCCAGGGCTGCTGGGTCTTGTATGCCATGGATGTACCTACCACAGCTGTGCATGACTCACACATAAAACCTCAGGGCAACAGCATGGATGCGGGCATCCTAGCAGAAACAGGGCAGGTCCTGTGAGTGGCAGGTTTGCAAGACAACTGGGGCACTCAGCCTGAGAGCCAGCAGTCTCCTTTAAAGAACAATAATGGGGATTTCACTTTTAAAAAGTAATGCCATGTACTGTTTCACACAACTGAGCTCTTTCTCACCCTTGCTTGAGCTTTTAAATAAGATATTGGATCAGAAGATACATGCCTTTCAAACAATATAAAATGTTCCATGTGCTGTCTCAGACCAAAAGAAGAATAAAGTCTAGAGCAAATAGAGATCTAAACATGAAAATACAAACTCCACATATCTTACAAGAAAATGTATTTTTAAAATATCAAAGAAGGCCTTCCTAATCGAACAAGAAGGTTCAAGACCGTAAAGCAAAAAGACAGTATTTGATGGCATTAAAATCTGTATCATCTATAGAGAAACTCACAGCAGAGTTTAAAGAATGACAGACTTGGAAAAATTATTTGCAATACATATAACAAAGACTTGTAGCTATAATGGATAAAGATTGTATTTTATAAATACAGAGAAATAAATGAGAAAACTAAATAATCTACTCTGAATGAATACAGTTGTAAAAAAGAGAAATAAATTACTGTCACTATAGAAAAAGATCTGAAATTACCAGTAATTGGAGAAATACAAATTAAAACAAGATACGTATTTTTGCCTATCAAAATGGCACCAGTTAAAAGGGCAGGTCTTTGGTGTTAATGAGAGGGTGGGGAACGTGACCTCTTCCCGGGAGAGCCTGAATTCACAGAGCCTTTTCATTAGACAAGTTCTCAGGAACTGTTAAGTATTGAAAAGTATGATGCCCTTGGCCCAGAAATTTCATTCTTAGGAATCTGTCCTACAACTGTACTGAAAAGCGTGTGCCAAAACACCCACATGTACACATGCTCACACATATATGTATACTTATATACAATCTTTTGGTCATAATAGAAAAAAAGAAAAATAGCAAAAACAGCTGAACAGCCACCCACTGGAGAATGTCAGTTCCAGGATATCAGTATTGCGAAATAGATACTCACACGAGGAGCAAGGTCTGCCTATATGTGTCCTCGTTTAAAGATGTCTGTATGAATTAAGTAAAAAAAGCAGAAAAATGTATTTGGTTTTTTGGTTTTGTTTTTGTTTTGTTTTGAGTTGGAGTCTCCACTCTGTTGCCCAGACTGGAGGGCAGTGGCATGCTCCCGGCCACCGCAGCCTCGACCTGCTGGGCTCCGGCGATCCTTCCACCTCAGTCTTCCAAGTAGCCGGAACTACAGGCATGTGCTACTATGCCCAGCTAATTTTTTGATTTATTGTAGTGACGAGTGCTTGCCAAGTTGCCCGAGTGGGTCTCGAACCTGAGGGCTCGGGCAGTCCACTCGTCTCGGCCTCCCAAAGTGCTGGGATCGCAGGCTGAGCCACGAAGCCCGGCCAGAACAATGTATTTATACGATGCTTCCACCAATGAAGAAGAAGGCCCTTGTTCAGTAGGCAGGTGCACACAGCGGCTGGTGGTGCTACCCCACGGTATGGGGCTGGTGGGGCCCAGCGGTACTGGAAAGGGAAACTTGTTTACACCGTACTCTGTTCCCTTCTATACCGTTTAAGTTTTCAAGTTTTTATTATTTGTATAGTAAAAATCATTTTCCACTGAGACATAAATATATAAACAACATCCTGAGACTTACAAAAATATGATTTGCTTCATCACAGATGCTTGTCTGCGTAGCTTTCCGTATTCAGGAAAAGATGACCTAGGAGGACTTCCTCCATCAGTGAAGCATGAATTCAAGTTAAGAATTAATTCATCTGAGGGCCAGGCTCGGTGGCCCAGCCTGTCATTCCAGCACTTTGGGAGGCCAAGGCGAGTGGATTGCCTGAGCCCGCGGGTTCGAGACCAGCCCAGGCAACTTGGCGAGACCTCGTCTCTACAATAAATAAAAAAATTAGCCAGGTGTGGTAGCACGCCTATAGTTCTGGCTACTTGTAAGGCTAAGGCAAAAGGCTCACCAGAGTCCAGCAGGTTGATGCCGGGGTGACCATGAGTGTGCACTGCACTCCAGCCTGGGTGATGGAGTGAGACTCCAACTCAAATAAGATAAAAACAAAAAGAATCAATTCATCTGAGGACTGTGTGCAGGACCTTTCATTCCCACTCCCATCTTGACTTTCCTCTTTCCGTGGTCATAAAGCAGTGATGTCTTCTTGAGAAAAGAAAACATTTGTAAATCCCGGGGTGTGCGTTAACCTGAAAGTCAATTTGTGAATACTCTGCTGTTTATCCGCAAGATAAAATAAGCGTTGGTCGAGCAAGGCATTATTTGGGGTCCATCTTCTGGTCAACATGTTTGCTGTCTTTGACCTACACAGAATGAACTCCCTGCTTGCTCTTGTGCACATCCCTGGGGCAATCACCCTGGGGCTGGTGGCTGCCCCTGCAGGCCTTCAGGGCTCCCTGTAGACGCACTAGGAGTACCTTGCAGCCAGCGCGGGCCTTGTCCTGTCCGCAGTGGCTATCCTTGCAGCCAGCCCACCAAGGACCAGTCCTAGAAGCTTCTCTCGGCCTGGGCGTGCTCCAGAGTCATTTATCCATCCACCTCTGGGTGATGAACCACTAACCTGCCTCTCGTGTCAGAAGGGATGAAGCAGGGAGGCATGGCATGGTGCAGCGTCAAGACCGGGGTGTCCCAGACACAGACAGGTCATGTTCAGGAAGCGTCAGAGCCAGTGTTCCTGGGTTGACAAGCATGTCACACTTCCTTCAGCCTGTGAGCTTAAAGAAGGCCACATTTACATCTGTACCCCAATTGCAAAGGGCCCAAGCTCCAGCTTTCTGACTGGGAACAATTTCAGTCTTCTCTGGGAGGTCCCTACCTTGAAAACTGTTGATAAGACCTGGAAAGGCTTTGGGGAGGGGGTGGGAAACATCAATGGGGGGGTCCCCTAGGGGCTTTCTCCCCGTGGGAAGTAGACTCTTAAGCCCCAGGACTGAGCAGGGCTGAGCTGGGCCCTCTGGAGTTCCTGCCCCTCAGTGGTCAGACCTCGAGGGCATCCCAGAGCGCCAGCATCACCGGGAACACCATACCAACTGCCAGCCTCTAGAGTGCTCAGGGTGTGGCCTCCTGAGTCGCCCATATCCCCTGGGAAGAGTGCCATTCCCGCCAGACTTTCACCACCAGCTGGAGGTGCACAGGCAAACATGCTGGCTCACCAGGCGGCAGCCACAGTTCACATCCCCCACACCTAGCTCTCCACCTTCCCAGGTGGGCCCAGGGCCAGCTCCCTTCCTGTAGGCCCAATGTTCAGGCCAGCCCAGTCCAATGGGCACCGTTGGTCACCTTTATCCCTTGGATATGTGGGGTCTGAGACAGTGGAGGGCAGGGCCGAAGGGTAGGACGGGGAAGGATCCAGAAAGCCCCTCCATCCAGCCTCACCCCTGCCCTGCCCTTTTCCCCATGGGGTGGACGGCAGATGCACACAGCTGTAGCTACTGAGGGAGGGTGCTACTCGGCCCCTGCCTATGTCACCCAGGTATGAGTGGATGTACTGAGAGATATGCCCGCCCACTGGCTGGAGTCCCCAGCCCTGCTGCAGCGCATGTGTGCACATGTGTGTGTGTGTGTGTGTGCTGTGAGTTTGAGGCAGTACTGCAGTTGACAGAGTTCGCTCCTCGGTCTCCTGGCCTTCATCACATTCCACCTCCCACCAGAGTTGTGCACTGCCACCTTGGGCAGAGATCCTGCTTCCTACCCTCGGACAGGGGTCAGACCCATCTGCCTCCAGATGCAGCCCTCTGTGCCGTGACTCTGGAAGTCTCTTTGCCATGCTGGACTCGCAGGTGAACTGTGCATCGACAGCATTTAGAAAAGCTTTGGAAAGGGTGGTGTCAGACACTCAGAGGCGACCCAACCACTCGACAAACACTGTGCCTGCAGGCGTGGAAGCAACGCGCACGTGCGCCTTCCCACTTGCGAAAGGCACGGCCTTGGAGGGAAGGGGCCTGGCGCGGTCTCTGTAGCAGCATCATTGTCTTTTCCTTCAGTGTACCGGTTCCTAGGGGAATACGCTTTGAGAAACTCAACAGTGAAGATGGGCTTAACTTTCTTTGATACATGGCACTGGGAGAAATAGCTACAGGTTTGAGAGACTCTGTCAGCTTCCCTGAGGTGGGGATGGAGGGTGTCATCTGGCAGGAAAGGGGCTTAGGTGATGGGAGCCCTGGGCTTTTCATACCCCAAGAGAAGATGGCGTCTGAAGGCCTGCCCCATGCAGGGGGTGACTCATGCAGCCAGCCTGCCTTGGCCAGCACGCTGACCTGGATTTCGAGTTCTCACGTGGGCACTGAGGACGGTTACAGCCGGCACCTGTAGAGGGCCGAGGGGCCAACAGACATGTTTTCTCAAGGCCCTCACATTATACAACAGCAAAGGCAAGGTTTGTGAAATGCATCAGGCTGAGCACCCCCACTCTCAGACCCCCCTCTCTTCTGGACGTTCTTTGAGTGTCAAAGTCTGCCAGGGGCCTTGAGCACCGGGCTTGAATCCAGCATCATGTGTGGTCAGAAGCACAGGCTCCAAAATCCCACGGCCCTGAGTGTGTCTCCAAGTGGGTTAATAGTTTCTATTTCCTGAGGTCCTCACAAGGATCAGATGTGTGTAAGAGACCTCCCCGGCCTGGGAGCTGCGAGGGGGGTGCCTGGAGAAGTCAGACCCGGAGAACGGGCAAGGGCCAGGGGGGCAGGTCGCTGATGCCATCTCCTGTTCTCTTGCAGCGGAGCTGGAGTTCGCGCAGATCATCCTCATCGTCGTGGTGGTCACGGTGATGGTGGTGGTCATCGTCTGCCTCCTGAACCACTACAAAGTCTCCACGCGGTCCTTCATCAACCGCCCAAGCCAGAGCAGGAGACGGGAGGACGGGCTGCCGCAGGTGAGTGCCCCAGCTGAGACGGGCTCCCAAGTCAGGCAGGTGCATCCAGGGCGAGGATGCCGGCCAGCCTCCATCCGCCCGCTGCAGTTCAGGGCTGTGAAGCCTCTCCATTGACAGTTAGCATTCAACAAAGCGCACGCTTCACAAGTATTTGGATCCGTGAATCCCCACAGGCAGAACACACTCATGTGACTAGCCCCTGGTCAAGAAAGAGACACGGCAGGCCTGAGACCCCACGCACAGACCCTTCCAAGCGCCCCCTGAGAGGCTCTGTCTGTCAGATGAGCTTTGCTGGCTGCTGTGCCTGGCTTCTCTCATTCAGCATTAAGTTCACGAGATCCACCCGTGTTGTCCTATAGAGATCCGTCTTAAACTCAGTCCTGGTGGTGTTCCGGTGATAAGTAACTCATGTCACTAACCGTGTCAGCAGTGTTTAAAGGAGACTGTGGGGCTGTGGGAGCCTCCTGGGGACAGAAGGGTGGGGTTGTGCAGAGGTGCACATGGATCAACCACAGTGAGGCCCTAAACTTGGGCTGTTTTTAGGTTTCTAGCTCTTTCTTGCCCTGAACCATCTTTTTCCCCTGGAAAATGAAACACCGATATTCAGCCAAACTGCTTGCTGATCAGACCTGGGAAATTATGAGCCGAACGTGGTGGCACGTGCTTATAATCTCAAATACTCAAGAGGCTGAGGCAGGAGGATTG
Organism: Tarsius wallacei; assembly: GCA_963574415.1. NCBI lineage: Eukaryota > Metazoa > Chordata > Mammalia > Primates > Tarsiidae > Tarsius > Tarsius wallacei. Next base: position 4,908 of record CAUYQG010234466.1, on the reverse strand, counting down.
CTTGAGCCTAGGAGTTTGAGGCTGCAGTGAGCTGTGATTACACCACTGCACTCCACCCTGGGTGACAGAGCGAGCCCCTGACTCTAGAGAAAACAAAACAAACAAACAAACAAAAAACCTGAGTGACGTTCTCTCCTGAGTCTCTCTTCCAGTCTGTGATTCCACTGGCTTTCAGTGAGAGGTTTAGGAGTGGTGAGTGTAGGCAAGTATACATTCTTGGCTGCAGTGATGGGTGAGGAAGGCAAAATCCCATCATACTCAGCTCCTGCAATTTGCTGAGCAGCAGGGGAGGGACCTTTACGGGGCACCTCTTTTCAGGACCAGGGCTGTGCGACACCTGATCCTGCCATGACTTAGAGAGGCTGTCGTGGGTGTGGGTGCAGCCATCCCGCGGGTGTTATGGATGGCAGCCGGGCCTGGGACCCCTGGCACCCCTCTCAGGAAGGCGAGGTGATGCTTTGGGAGAGTCGTTGGCTTGGTTGTCCCTGTGGGTAAAATCGAGGTTTGCTTGAATGCTTTGCAGCCTGTGGCAAGTCATGGGGAGAGGGCAGGGGAGGGCGTCACTGCGTGCTGCCCTCAGACCACACGGCACACGGTGGGCCCGATGGGGCAGCAGCAGAGAGGAGATGCATGTTGGAGGAGGGACGCAGCCCTGACAGCCGTCACCCCCTCTGGCCTCCCTGTGTTCTCCCTTGCCCCCTCCCTTCCTTTCTTTTTTTTTTTTTTTTTTTTGAGTTGGAGTCTCACTCTGTCACCCAGACTGGAGTGCAGTGGCCGCTCCCGGCCACTGCAGCCTCGACCTGCTGAGCTCCGGCGATCCTTCCGCCTCAGCCTTCCGAGTAGCTGGAACTACAGGCGTGCGCTACCATGCCCGGCTAACTTTTTTTTATTTATTGTAGAGATGAGGTTTCGCCTGCCCAGGCGGGTCTCGAACCTGCAGGCTCAGGCAATCCACTCACCTCAGCCTCCCAAAGCGCAGGATTACAGGCTGAGCCACCGAGCCCGGCCCTTCTTCCTTTCTCCAGGATCCCAGTTCAGCCCGAGCCCCTCTGGCCCCACTGTGTCACTTTCCTCACACCTCAGTGGCTTCCTAGGCTTTGTCATCTGCAGGTAGTCTGGTGCCCACAGGCCACACCATTGAGACTCAACGCTTTGGTGTCCTAATGCCTATAGGTTGTTGTACAAGAAAAGAACTAATTCTTCTGAAGTTCTGAACACACATGACATGTAATTCTCCCGAGTTTCGAGAAAGAGGATAGGGAGAAAGTCTCGTTACAGCAGCAGTTTTAGAAGCACAAGAGGCTTGGATGTCATTATTCTGTCTTAATGCAAGGACTATGAATGCCACCCCCAGCCTTAGTGGAAGGAGGTACAACTGACTCTCCTTCGCCTTTGCTCCAGGGGCACCAGAATGCTTGGGGTCACTGTACACAGGTGCACGGGGGATGCTTCCAGTCCCCTGCCTGTGTGCCCCACCATCTTTCCCCAGACTTGCCGAGGCATTTGTCTTGTGGGTCAGGTGACTCCTCTGCCATGCCTTGGTGCAGACCAGACCCATTTTGCTGTTTCCATCAAGCACCTTGTGTCCTGATCACCTGTGCACACAGTCACACCCTCACCAACAGGTGTGGTTTGGGTGTTTGTCCCTCTCAGATCTCACGTTGAAATGTGATCCCCAGTGTTGTAAGTGGGGCCAGGTAGGAGATGTCGGGTCATGGGAGTGCATCCCTCATGAATGGCTTGGCAATGTCCCCAGGTGATGAGTTTACCCAAGAGCTGTTTGTCTAAAAAAAAGGCTGGCTCCTCCTTTTCCTTCTTCTCTCCCTCTTCCTCTTCGAGTGTCAAAATCTGCTCCCTCTTTCTCTCTCTCTCTCTCTCTCTCTCTCTCTCTCTCTCTCTCTCTCTCTCTCTCTCTCTCTCCCTCCCTCTCTCTTTCTCTCTCTGTCTCTGTCTCTGTCTGTCTCCCCCTCTCTTGCCACGTGACACGCCTGTTTCCACTTCACTTTCCACCACGAGTGGAAGCAGCCTGAGGCCTCACTAGAAGCAGATGCTGTTGCAGTGCTTCTCGAACAGTCTGCAGAACTGTGAGCCAAATAAACCTCCTTTCTTTATGAATTACCCGGTCTTGGGTATTCCTTTATAGCAGTGCAAAATGGACTAACACAGCAACCAAGAGACGCAATAGAAAGACAGTTTTAAAAAGGCAGGAAAGCAGGCCTCTGGGTATACTTTTGCTTGTCACTTGGCAGAGGGTTTGTGGGATGCCTATTCCCATAGGTTCTGGCCACCTGACCCACAGAACCCCCTCCTTGAATCCAGGAAGGTGATTAAGTGACTTTTAGATGTCCCTTCTGGGCTGCACACTGCATGGCAAGTGAAGACAGTCATTAGCTAGTGACTTGTGTCCAGGGAGGTCTTCGTCACTGTCTGAACTCATTTTGTGAATAAGCACTTAAAGTCTGGCCCCCACAGAGCTCTGTTCTATGCTGAGATGAGCATGCTCAGATGTGGGCTGCACGCAGCATGAGCTGTGATTCTTTCGCTGCTACGCCCTGTCTTTGGAGGGACCTAGAACTGGGTACCAGCACTTCTCAAGGCATGAATATCCCTCCTGTGGATACTGCACGACTTAGGACTCTGTACGTGGTCCAGAAAACTCAAGACACATCTCAGCACTATGACCAGAGGCAAGTCAGTCCAGGCCTGAGCACCATTGTTTGACTAGTACTACTAGGCCAGTTGATGGCTCCAAAAAAGGAAAGAGAAACTGCTTTTCTCTTGTACACAGACATAAACCTAGATGACACCGTGGGTGTGGCCACACCACACTGTCCACTGTGTCCCTTTCTGCCCTGAGGGTCCCCTCCCAGAAATCCTCTCCATCCAGGAATGCCCTCTATCCCAGCCAGGCTTCCTGCCTCCTAATTCCCTACTTCTCCTCCTTAACTCCTTTTAAGACATATCCATTCCCTGGCCTGGTGTGGTGGCTCATGCCTGTAATCCCAGAACTTTGAGAGGCAGAGGCAAGAGGATTGCTTGAGCCCAAGAGAGTTTGAGACCAGCCTAGGCAAGTTGGCAAGACCTCACCTCTACAATAATAATAAAAAAAAATTAGCCAGATATGGTGGTGCATGCCTGTGGTTCCAGCTACTTGGAAGGCTAAGGCGGAACGATTGCCTGAGCCCAGCAGGTCAAGGCTGCGGTGGCCATGAGTGTGTCACTGCACTGCAGCCTGGACCACAGAGTGAGACTCCAGCTCAAAAAAAGAAAGAAAAGAAAAAGAAAAAGACTCGCCTCTTCCATTTGGTGGAGCAGTCTAATTAATTTATACTCGCGACTCTTAGCCAGTAGCTATTTTACCCCCTAGGGACATTTGACCATGTCTGGAGGGGTTTTGGGTCACCCCAAGGGAGGTATGCAACAAAGTGTTGTAAACATCGGCAGTGCACAGGGCAGCTCCCCAACAAGGAAATATCTGGCAAAACATGAATAGTGCTGAGATGGGGAAACTGATCTCACCAGGTGCCAGGCACTGCCCTGCCCAAGGGCGCTTCACTGGTGGAAGAGGCCCCCTGTTACCGCGAGTAGGTCTGTCCAGGCTGGCTCTCAGGCATCCATAGTGTGGAGAGAACATTTCTGGGCAGTCCTAGTCTGGGACTCTGCTTTGGGAATAGTTTCCCCAGCGATTTCTAATTGCCTATGTTCATCCAGTTGTTCAGCGACGCCTCCCAGAAGCCAGCACTGAGCAAGATGAGAGAAAATGGTGGCCACACTCTGTCCTCACCATTGGCAGCATCTGTAGGGTCACCTGGCTGAGGCCATCCTCTCTGTTTTACTGGGGGAGGCAGATCTTGCTGGTCATTCGTGTGTGAGGAGTGGGGGGTGGGGAGGCGGTGTCAGAGGTCTGGGAACTGTGGGAGGTATTGGAGACAGGCGTGAGGACCCACTGTCTCCTCCACCCCAGTGCCCATCCTGGTCCGAGGCCATGCGCGCTTGGGTGGGCAGTTCCAAGTTGCCCTTCCAGGTAGGCCACTTTCAGCATCCCTGGGTGACCACCTCTGCAGAGCAGCCTGCTCTCTGAGGGGCTGGGGGCTTAAAGAGGCAGGGCAGAGCACAGCTGACCCATCAGTGTGACGGGAAGGGCTCTGTACCCACTGCCAGTGCCCGGCAGCCATCAGCCTCCTGGGCTTCTGTGGTGCCGTGCAGGTCTGTGGTCCTGGGGCAAGGAGACGGGTGGCGGGAAGTGTGTTTGTAGTTGTTGTTGGCCACACGGCTTTGCTTCTGCTAGCAGGGCCCCTGTGAGTGCCCGAACGTCCCCTGTCCTGTCAGCACCTATGCCCTTGACTCTCCGCCCCTGGCACCCCAGTGCCTAGGAGCCTCAATGGCAGGTGGCTCCAGCACTGTCTAGTCTCAGCTGTGGGTGCAGGTGCCTCTGCTGGCCCCTTCACAGGGCGTCTCGTTCTGAGCCTGTGTATTGGCAGGACCCCCTCATGTCTGGGGGCCGTGGCCCTTCTGTGTAGACCCCTATGACGTCTCTGGGAGTGTGTTAGTAAAAGCTGTATTTATTTTAAACTGGTATGAGAGGGGCCGGGTAGCTAATTTATCAACTTCTGGGTGATTGGGTTCAATACCGTTGCTTAGATTTATTTTTACATATTTCTGCTAGAAGACTTGAGTGTCAAGACAGAAAAATAGTACCAGGGAAATATCAGGACAAGAGTTGGTTTTAGCCAGGCTTGGTGGCTCAGCCTGTAATCCTGCACTTTAGGAGGCTGAGGTGAGTGGATTACCTGAGCCCGCAGGTTCAAGACCCGCCTGGGCAACTTGGCGAGACCTCATCTCTACAATAAATCCAAAAAATTAGCCGGGCGTGGTAGCGCGTACCTGTAGTTCCAGCTACTTGGAAGG